>JBBYHO010408669.1:0-80275 GCA_038382025.1 Adansonia gregorii
TGACATTTCAAATTTTGGCGCGTTGGAGGATTGTATCGATACATGAGAACCATGTATCGATACACCTAAGTAAAATTATGAATTTTCTTGATTTCTTTGTCCCTAGGATGCCTCAGACTACGTCCCTTGATGCCACATCATTGTCCCCTCTTACGTCGATGCTCCATATTGTTAAAAGTCAACCCGGACAAAATAAGGTGTCTACAAGCCTAAAAGATAATTTTCTTTTGCCTACATAGACAACTTAGTAAACAATACTACCTTAAATGCACTATTTCCCTTCATGGATGGGTTTTTAGGATATAACCAAATCAAAATCACAGCTGAAGGCATGCAAAAGACCATATTCATAACCATGTGGGACATTTTCTGTAATAAAGTGATACCCTTCGAGCTCAAGAACGTTGGGGTAACTTACCAAAGGTGATGGTAACATTATTCCATGATCTCATGCATAAGGAAATCAAGGTCTATATGGGTGATATGATCGCCAAGTCGTCAAAAAAGTGTAAACATATGGCCAATTTGTGAAAACTCTTCAAGAGGCTTCGCAAAGACCAGCTCAAGCTCAATACTACCAATGTACATTTGATGCCATATCCAGCAAGCTATCAGGTTTCATTATGAGTGAGAAAGAAATAGAGGTTAATCTTGATAAGTTAAAGCCATTTAGAATCTACCATTACCTCAAACTCAAAAGGAATTGAGAAGTTTCTTGGGAAGACTGAACTACATAACCCAATTCATATCTCAATTAACCAATAAATGTGATTCGATCTTTTGGTTGCTTCAAAAATAAAATCTTAAAGGATGGAATCAAGAATGCCAAAAAACTTTTCATAAAGTCAAACATTACTTTTTGAACCTTCCAGTTCTTATGCCTTTAATGCCCACTAGGACAACATGATGAATTAAGAAAGAAGGAACAAGCTATCTATCACCTGAGAAAGAAGTTTGGAGAATATGAAAATAATTATTCATTCGTAAAGAAGCAATATTGTGCTTTAGCTTGGACAGCCTAAAGGTTAAGGCAATATATGCTGTACCACACTATGTGGCTAATTGCCAAGCTTGACCCCATCAAGTATTTGTGCAAAGTTTCAGCCTTGTATGAGAGGTTAGCCTAAGGTAAGTTATGCTTTCTAAGTATAATATCCTGTAGGTAAACTAGAAAGCCATTAAAGGTAATGCAATAGCAGACTCTTTGGCAAGTGAAGCAATAGATGACTATTAGCGTTTAGACTAGGAGTTTCCTGATGAAGATTTGATGTGCATATTTGAGGCAGAGAACACTGTCAAGTGTAGGTCATCGTGGAAAACATGCTTCGATGGAGCTTTAAACGCATTGGGGCATGGAATTAGGAAATCCTCATCTCACCCAAAGGAAACCATTACTTGTTCACAACCAAGTTTAACTTTAACTGCACAAACAACATAGTTGAATATGAGGCCTGCATCAAGGGACTTCAAGCAGCCATTGAAAAGGGGCATTTAAGCACTATAAGTGTTTAGAGATTTGGCCTTCATCATTTACCAACTAAAGGGAGAAAGGCAAATACATGATGTTAAATTGATCCATTATGGGAATCTAATATCAGAGCTTAAGAAAGAGTTTGATGATATCAGCTTTCAATATTTATTTTGAGAAGAGAACCAAATTATTGATGCTTTCGTTGCTTTATTGTCCATGTTCAAAGTTAAATCAAATGTCGCTTTTACTTAAATGAGCATCTATACAACCCTAGCAGATTCTCAAAATGTTGAAGAAAAAGATGGTTTACCATGGTATCCTGACATCCTTCAGTACATGAAGGATCAATGATACCCAAAAGACGCCATTAAAATTGGTAAGAGAATGATCAGATGATTCGCTACGAACTTAATTTTAGATAGTGGGATTTTGTTCAAGAAGGGCCAGGATTAGGTGTTACTCTGATGTATGGATGCCTTCGAAGCCAAAAGAATACTTGAAGAAGTTCATGAAGGAGTTTATGGTACATATGCTAATGGACACTGAATGGCAAGATAATTCATGTGATCGAGCTACTATTAGTTGATTCTAAAAAAGGATTGCATTAACTATGCTTGGAAGTGTCAAAAATGCCAAATCTATGCTGACAAAAACCATGTACATTGGCACCTTTCATGTTATGATAGCTCCATGGCCTTTTTCTATATGGGGCATGGACATGATTGGACTACTTACCTCTAAGGCTTCTTATGCCAATGTCATCAGATTTTTCATGTGCAAATTTGTAAAATAGGATATCATTTGTAGATATGGTCTTCCTGAATAGATCATCACAGATAATATGTGTAATCTAAAAAACAAAATGATGTAAGCAGTCTACTCCCAGTTCAAGATTCAGCATCAAAACTTCATCCCATATCATCTAAAAATGAATGGAGTAATTGAAGCAGCCAATAAGAATGTCAAAAAGATTGTCGAAAAGATGACTGAGACATACAACGATTTGCATAAAAGGTTACCTTTTGCCTTACATGCCTATCGCATAGCAGTATGAACTTCCATGGGTGCTAACCTATTCTCTTTGGTCTACGGCATAAAGGCTATCTTGCTAATTGAGGTTAAAATCCTTTCACTTAGAGTCTTGATGGAATCTTAACTTGAAGAGTTGAATAGATTACAGGCTGATATGAGCAACTTAATCTAATTAAAGAGAAAAAAATAAAGCCATTTATCACAAGCAGTTGCATAAAAAATGGAAGATGAGGTCCTGTAACAAAAAGATCCATCCTCGCTAATTCTAAAAAGGTGACTTGGTGCTCAAACAAATTCTCCTGATCCATAAAGACACAACAGAAAATGGACCCCAAATTAGGAAAGGCCATATGTGGTGAAACGTGTATTCTCTGAAAGAGCCCTAATCTTAATCGAAATGGATAGCAATGACCTACCCAACCCTATGAACTCTAATTCTATTAAGAAATACTATGCTTGAAAGGACTTTACGATGAAAACCCGAAAGGGCATTCTATTAGTCCTTTGGTTGCCATTCTACAAAAAAAAATGAACAAAAATAGAAGAAAAAAGAAAAAAAGCTTCAATTGAAAACCCAAGAGGGCACGTTAAGCAATTAAACCCGCATTTTCACAACTCTGATCAAGACACCAAATCATAACCTAATCCATTCATTCTATGCTGACCAAACTTCATCCATATCTGTACTTGAAAAGTGAAAACTACCTAGCTTTGAGGCCCTCATCCCACCATGGGGCAATTTAAGGAATCTTCTTATGAGTCGGTCAGTGCTAAAAGGATTAATTGTTGGAAAAAAATCTCCAAAAGCACTTAGCAGAGAATACATGTCATCAGCTTCAAAGCCAATCGATAAGGATGACTTCTCTTATCTCTTTTGTATTTCAAAATCTTTCATAATCTCATAAGTTTGTCACAACTTGTACTTTCTTTCTTTTAATGAAAATACGATTACTTGATTTCCTGCAAAATCTTTTCGTAACCCTACATTCCATGTTGCATCATGTTTATCATTTAATTGGTAATGCTTGATAAACAAACAAAACTAATAACATGATTTCCTAGCATTACTTAGAATAATAGAACTTTGCAAGAGCTTTGTTTCATGTCTAAAGATTAAGAATAAACTCTTAGGGCCATAATCGGTCTTGTCCTGGGACCCTACATCTTAAAAATATGCTCAACACCTCTTCATAGTAAATAATCATTGACCTCCTACACCTTCGAAGAAAGGATAGCCTTAACATTCAAAGTCTTTAGAAATCTACATCGAGATTGACAAACTGTAGGCAAAAGGCCACCTTGTCAAAGCCAAAAAAGGCCAAAACCAATTACTGGATTAGGCTTTTAAAGTCATTACCCTTGCATCACTTAGACAGGCACTTGCATTTCCATGCATTATGCAGTATTTAACATCCTCAAAGTACCAGCTCTTGTATATAGGAGTTAAATTTGTAGAAAACCTAAGGTATAATTTTTTGATTTCAAAAAACCTTGAAAGGCCTCAAGTAAGTACCTTTGACCTTACATGCTCATTGAAAATCACCCAAGAAGGGTATCTAAACTCATTTCCTTCTAGTCTTCAAAGAGTATGACATCTTTTTAACTTACCATAAAGCTCGCACAAGTTGGTGACACCCACTTACTTTAGTCCTCAAAGAGTAGGATGCTTATCAAAGCCTACACAAGCTAGTGGCACCTACCTACCTTAGTCCTTAAAGAGCAAGACACTTAACAAGCCCACACAAGTTGCTGGCACTAATCTACCTTAGTCTACAAAGAGCTAGATGCCTTTCTTTATTTACCTTGAAGCCCATACAAGTTGGTGACACTTGTCTACCTTAGTTCATAAAGAGCTAGAGGTGTTTTTTTACCTACCTCAAAGCCTACATAAGTTAATGGCACCTGTTTGGGGTTAAACCTAAAAAAATAACCTAGTAACAAGGTCAAACCCTACAAAACTTATCAAAATCTCTTTTTCTGTAAGTATATTTAATCCATCTCGACGTAATACTAAAATAACTCTTTACTTTTCTATAGACACACAAAACCATCATCCTAATCGAACAAAATAGTGTCTATTGGTCTTTGCCCTTGTTCTTAATACATAGCAACGGCCAAAGAGAGGCAGCTGTAGATACCTCATTTGTTCGACCCATTTTTGGCCCCAAGACTCAATTGAAGGGTGATAAAATCAAAAATTAAAATAAAAATAAGGGGATAACTGCTGGGTGCCATGTTGCACGGCATTATTAAATGACATAATACCAGGCAAAAAAATTTTTAGGAAGGTCTGAAATGCCTATGGGTCACATTAAAGAAAAATGTAAAATAAGGCATTAAAGGCCTATTTCCATGATGCCATTGGAGTCATTTAGATGAGTCCATGGATTAATGTCCCACTATTTATGACCAAGTTGAGGTAGGTCAGGAAGCCACAGGTACATGCAAGTTATATTAGTGTATAAGTATTGATACGAAGACTCATGTCCCCAAAAACTTAAATTTTTACATGTAGTATCAATATTGTAGGGTTTGGTATTGATACCAAAGATGTAGTATCTTCGGTATCGATACCTAGCATGTTTGTATCGATACGACCTTGGTTGTAGGTAAAGTTATGATTTTTGGTGAAATGTATCGATACGGCCTCTAAGTTTAAAGACTAGAAACTAATTTTTACTCTTAGTATTGATATATGCTTTATTGTATCAATACTCATGGGTAAAAATTACTTATGTATCGATACACAAACACATATTTGCCTAGTTTAAGCCATTTTTTAGCCATTGCATCACTTATTCAAAATTTGATTCAAACATATTTCTTGCACCAAAAATCATCAAATTTCATACCAAGCTTCATCTTTGAGCTAATGATTGGATTTAAACAAAATTGCCAATGACATAGGACATTTCATGACATTAGGCAATTTGTCAAAAGGTAAGGCTAAACTTGCCTAATGCTCAGCTGTATAAGGTAGTCTAGATCCACTATTTTTGCTAAGCAAACTAATGGGCTTGCATGGTAGTTGAGCACTGTACTTGACTTTTGTATGAGATACATGCACCAAAACCTCAAAATGCCCTTATGTTTTCATCTTTTGTTTTCATGGCCACATGGCTATATAAGCCAACCTTGGACTAAACTGAAGAGGGGGGAACCAAAAAAAAGAGATTCCCAGTAGAAAAACTTCCACTTCTAATCATTCCTTTATCCCTTCAATGTTCCCACTCCTACCAAAAACTAAGAAACTCTTTTCCATTTTTTTGATCCCTTCAAAATCATCACCAAAAGTCTTTTAAAAAACTTTCGTTTCACCCATAGTCCCTCTTAAAACTCTCATTTATCCATACCTAACTAAACAGCCCCTCTTTTTCATCGCTATTTTGCTGTTTAACCCAAAAAAGGGTGAAGTTTAGAACTGTTGCTCAAAGAAAAGGCTGAAGCTTGAAACTTTTGGTATATTTTCTTTACTTGGCTCTGCATATTTTTGGATTTTTTAGCATTTTCATCCTTTTAGTGACCTCTCCATGTTAGCATGACACTTTTAAGGTTCTCATGCATTATTGCTGCTTCGTTTATGGTGATCTTAAAGTGTTGATATTCTCTTGATGCCTTGATATTACATGGTAGGATAAAAATCTTGTCATGCTTAACACATGCTTAAATGTTCACCTTAACATGTCTTATGCATATTCATGTATTTTCTTGTGTTTCAAGGAGTTTCATAACATAAAAATGTTGTTTTGACACTTCAGCCTATAATTTTTTTGATTAAATATATGTCTATGTTAATATGTCACTTGTGTGCATTTGCATGTTTAGTCCTTTTTTATCTTAGTGCATGTTAAGTTTTGTTTATGTCATTCCTATCAAGATACATGCTTGTTTGTTAAAAATATGATTTTTAAAAGAAATCCTTAAGTTAAGTTCATGCTACCTTCAATAGATGAAGAATAGCATAGACTTAATGCTTTCATAAAATTGGTCTTCCAATCTTGGGAAGAGAACAAACATTTCAGCTCTAGATTCATAATAATACAAGTTTAAAGTTGCTATTTTTTCATGCAAATATAACCTCCTTTTGGTGGAAAAATACTAAGCTTTGATCTCGAGTCTAACACCTTTATGGCATGGTCAATGGGTTGTTTAATCGTCCCGAACTACTCTGAGATTGTGGAATGAACTCATGATACCTGTGCCATTCTTTGCCCTGTGATATAGATGTTTGGATGCCCATAAATTGAATTCAACCCTCAAGAAACTCGGGATATCAAATGATCCCTCTGTTTTTGCTCTGATAGCACTATAGTTTAGATTTAAAAAATCATTTTGAACCATAAAATATTTTTTTGATTTTTATCATATTTTTCCTTAAAGGGCATCGAATTACCTTTCTAACGGTGTCTTATTTACCCTCGGATCACCCTAGACGAGGGAGTTATGATTTTTTGAACCTTTGCTATTTGGAACCCCTAGAACCAATGTGCAACATTATGTTTTGGTCATTGTGGCCCATTACATGATTTATGAAATTTTTAAACATTTTTCTTAAAAAGTTCACAAAATTCCCTTTCCATAAAGGTGTTGTTAATGATCTAATGATTCTGAACAAGCTTGGAATGATTTTCCAAAGTTAATCATACCTTTTTTCTTATACATACTACTAGTGTCATGATAGACTTAGTTTCAAAAATTAATTCTGCCTAGAAAGTGATTTTCTAAAATTTTTAAAATATTTTTGTATTAAACCTTATCGAGGTACCTTTCCAATGGTGCCTTATTCACCCTTAAAACCTTAGGATGCGATCGAAAAATTTTGAGAATAGAGATGATATGATGCTGTCCCCTATTTTCCACTTAATGTTTGAATCTCCTTTTATCGAGATGTTTGAATATCTCAGAATGCATTCAGGTGGTTCCCTCACAACATCAGCCCTTTTTTGACTTTGATCAAGGTTAAAATACAAATATATAAAAATAGATTTCATATTAAAATTTTCGCTAGTGGAGATGCTATAATTTCATTACTCTAAGGGGATACTTCAGCCTCGTTTTTAATTAAAAATCTAAATTTTCTCTTTATTCCTAAATATTTTCCTAACTCTACCTTTGGGATACTTCAACCCACTAATCTAAGGGGATACCCCAAACCTATATTTTATTAAAGATTCGAAATTTCTCTATATTCCTAAATATTTTCCTAACTCTTTCTTTGGGGATACTCTAACTTTACCTCTTTGAGGGGATACTCCATCCCTATTTTACTTTCAAAAAATCCAAAATTTTCTCTCTTTCGGGTGGCTCAGACTGTTTTGATCAAAATCATCTTTGACCCTCAAATTACCACTGAATCTAGACTTATCTCTAAAATTGTCACCCTAGTTATTCTTTAATAATTAAAGGTAATTATGAGATACCTTTCGATTATCCCCTTCTTTTCATGTTCTTTGGCTTGTGATTGCTTGTTTATGATATTATTATATATCCTCTTTTTCATCTTACTAACAGGTTTCCTTTTGTAATGATTATCGTGTATTCATGTTTAAAATTTGTTTCTTCAATAAAATTTACAAGGCAATGTTTTATGTTGGTATCTCTTTAGTGCCTAATATGAAACATCCAATTTTTTAAATCTGATTTAGACACTGTTTTCACAAAAACCTATGTTCTTCACATCTTCGAGGGACATTGGTGATCTAATTTTTTTTAAAACCTAGATTAGTATTTTTTAAAAAACTCCATGCATTTAAGAATCTTAAATCTAAATAAAGACTAAATGGAACTAATTTAACCTAGACCAAAGTGAGACATAGTTAGCTGGTGCCAATTTTTGGCATCGTGGGGATGCTAATACTTTTCTGAGCGTAACCAACTCCCGAACTCAAGCAATGAATCTCTGAGCTTTGTAGATCTTGAAATTGATGTTTCGAGTTTTGTAACTTGGAATATCTTTTCAATAGGCATTCGATTTTGCCTAGCCTAAAATGATCAATGGTGACTCCAAGTTTATCGCTATTTCATGGTGGCCATCTAAAACTAGTTAGATGAGTGATTCGCTTGATGATCTGTTCCCTCTCTTTCCCATTATTATGCTTAATCTAAATCTAGTTCATGGGTAACTCAAAGGCTCGACCACAAGCAACCATCATTTATTTTTAAGTCGAGCATGCCATGCCCTTTAGATCATTAGAAGTTTTAAGGGTGGGCATCTAGCGATAATCGACATAAGGACCACCCATATTGATTAAGTGATTAAAGCTTAAATGAACTTAGAATACATGAGATTAGTGTTTTAACCATACTTAGGGACAGAATGGCATCTATTTTGGGTTATTTTCTGATTATGTTGAGCCTGATTCAGTTGAATTTTAATGTATTTTGAGCTAAAGTTGAAATACCTTTCTTGCATAAAACCAAGTGATGGCTATTTATGTAGGAGTTTCTCTTTAAAGCCATACAGCTAAATTTTTCCACTTTGATCAGCTGAATCCATGCCCAAAATTAGAAGATTTCATCACCTTGATCAGATCATCTATGCATAAGATGGGTTACTTGTAAGTAAGCTTGCATGAGTTGTCAAAAAATAGATTGGTAGTCATAAGGATGAGAAGTGATTAAATAATAGAGGTTTTAAACCTCATGGGATGTTCAAATCAAAAGAGAGAGCTAGTCCCTAAAAAAATAAAGAAAAAAGAGAAAAAAAAAGAGAGAGTTTCTTTAAGTTTGATCCAAGGTTGTTTCTCTTCTTGGTTTCTACTTAATTTCTGATCATTTCTCTTTGTATCTTATATGAGCTTAAGGATGCTAAGCCATGCTTGGGTGATGATCTAAGCCAAGGGTATAAAAACCATGTTTATGTCCAAACCTTGAGCTATTAGCTTTAAATGTTCTCTTTTGTGTTTTTTTTGCTAATTTTTGCTAAAAGTATCTTACGTCTTTCCATCAGGAAAACTTGTTTTCCAAGGTTTTATGTTAAGTTTCTTTAGTTTTTTTATGATTTTCATCAAGTTTTTTCATGTTTCAACTTTAGTTCACTTTTTATGTTACTTATATTTCATGATATGTATGATTCATGCATTTTATGACATTTTTGTTGATTATTGTCATCATTCTCATGTTTTTCCTTTTTTCGTGAAAATACCTTAATTATGGCAGCCTTACCATTCACATTAATGTAATTATTTATTTTCATATTAATAGGCCATTTTCTGTTTAATATCATGTAGGAAATGCATTTTCTGATATTTTCGTGCATTATAATAATGATTCATATGTCGATGCATTTTCCATGATGATACTATGATTAGGGCAACATCACTATATACGTTAGTGTACTTAGATACATTCATGTGGATGGGCTATTTCATGTTTAAAATCATATATGATGTACGTTCTATGACATTTTCATGTTTTATTACCATGATGCACATGTCCATGCATTTGCCTTTAATATGTTGTGATTATAGTAACATCTTCATGCATATTAGTAATTCTAAATATGTTCATTCATGTTAATGTGGTGTTTTGAGAGAAAAATTCAAATATGTTGTCATTCTTGTATGTTTCTTGGCAAACAAGATGTTTAGGGGTACATTTAGGAGTGGTAGAAGCTCAACAAGACCATTTTGCATTTTTACAATGTTTCATGCATATTAAAGATTACCGCATTTGGGTACATGTAAGTTATTCTTTATGATTTAGAAACTTTTTTGTCATTTTGGAAAATTCCTATGATTTAGGACTATTCATGCATTTTAGGGTCATTCTAGTAATTTGCCATAATTTAGGGGTCATTACATAATTTCATGCATTTTAACACCATTTTAATCATTTTCCATGATTTAAGGCCACTAATGCAATTTCATGTATTTTAAGGGCATTTTAGTAACTTGCCATGATTTAGGGGATTTTTCCCCATGATTTAGGGACTTAAATGCAATCTTGTGAATTTGATATCATTTAGGCCATTTTTCATGACTTAGGGGTTATTATGCAAAATTTCATGCATTTAAATCATTTTCTATAATTTAATGACCATTCCATATTGTCCATGCATGTTAAGTCCATTAGATTATTTTTCATCATCAAAGGATCATTTTACAATTTCATGTATGCACTTTAGAGTGATTTTCATGCTGTTACGTTTTTTATTTAATCTGCTTATAGGTTAATTATAATATAATATATTTCTTGCGAATTTAAGGCAATATTCTCAAGTTAAAATAGTCCATAATTGTGTTTCCAATATATGAAAGTCACTTCATTGTTTATTTTATACAAAGGACTGTCCTTTTTTAAATAAGTAAATTAGAATTTTTTATTTTATCAAGAAATAAAAACTTTTGTATTCCTCCAGGTTTTCTGAAAGGGTACAAAAAACATTTTGGTTTTTCAAAAAATATAAAAATCTGATTTATTTAAGACAAGAAAAATAATATTAATTATAAGTAATTTTAAGAATGGGGAATTAAATTAAATATCAAAAGATTAAAACCGATTATAATCGAGACCTTAGTTAACATATAATCAAAAGGTACCAATTTCTGGGCATCATGAGAGAAATCTCACTTAACCAAAACAAGATTGGCTGTGACTCCGAATTATTTGGTCATTTCATAATGACCATAGAGCGCTAGGTTGGATGTGCAATTTTTTTACTATTAAGTCCCATCCCAATAAAAAAAATTGTTTATTTAAGTCTAGCATGTCAAATTTGTATTCAGCACGTTTATCATAGCTAGGTGACTTTATTGGGGACATTTAGAAAGTGAGGCCTAAAATAAATTATATGTTATCTAATATCTTGGTTAATTGGTTTTAATCGATATTTGATTATAATTCCCTTGTTTTCATAGGTAATAATTCATGCATTTTTATTATTGTCATCTGATTTATTTCTTATTATCTGTTTTCTTGTCATAATATTTAGTTGCTATTTGATCCTTTTGCATATCGGTAGTAGAATAGGTTATTAAAGGTTTGTTCATTCCCCTCCACATATTGTACACAAGCATAAGCATTAGATTCTCCTATAGTATATGGAAGGGGCCATAAGTGATTCATATTTTAAGAAAGGGTGAAGTAGCTCTGCCTTCTGAGATGTTAGCCTCTATCTAGGTTGGTGAAAAACCTATCAGGTGTAAATTCCTATGTTTTTTGAGGTGTTAGCCTCGCATCGGCTAGAAAATATTCCCACGCAAGTTAAAACCTTTCTAACCGAAACCTATGATGGGTAAGGATTAAGATGCCTCGTTAGTCCTTTCCAGAGTAGAAGAACTATTCATGAACTTATTTAAATGGCAAACCCAACCCCATGTTGTGAACCATAGCAACTAACCTAGGTAGAGCCATGCCAGACCTCTACTAGAATTTTCCCTAAACTAGGAACACAGGAGAAACACTTCTTACCTTTTTCTCTTATTTTATGACTTGAACTTTTGAGATAGGCAATGATGAATGTACATTGCTTTTGCCTTAATTTTTTTCCCTCTGCCTCAAAGGTGTCATAATAGCTTGATAAATTCTTTTAAGGCAAATGTTTGACAAACGTTATCCTATCCTTTATTATTACAAGAATAAAAGTTTCCATAACCCAAAAAAATGAGTTTCTTTTAGTTTATTTCTTTAATAGGAATGAATTTTTTGGGAGAAAGAAAAATGAAAAAATGGAATAAAAAATCAAAAAGAAGAAAAATTGAAAAAAAAACAACAAAACAAAAATAAAAAATATTAGTGAAAAATTTTGAGGCACTAATATTGTATAAGGAATAAAAGTAGTGCTAGGATCTTTTCTCCTTAATCTTTTGCATTCATTACATGACATTCATATCTTTTGCATGTATTAATGAATTTCCTCCAAGCATTCTTGCATTTCATATTTTTCATGCATTTTATTATCATTGAGCTAATGAATTCATAAATCATGAATCACTAAACCCATTTTTTGTTACATTGAAAGGGTGAAAACATGGGAGACCAGCTAGAAGCAAGAATCACTGCTTTAGAATTCATCCAAGAAGAGTTTAGTCATGAAGTCTGAGCAATAAAAAATTAGCTCAACAGACTAGTAAAAATGGTTGAAGGTCTGCATGGGACAAGAAAGGAACTTTGTCTAGGAGCATCATCGTCCTTGATGAATCAAGAGAACCATAGATTAGGAGATCGATTGGAAGCACAGATAAATGCTATGGAAGAAAAAACAAGAGGAATGAGACATAAGATCTGAGAGATAAAGGAAATATTGCTTTAGTTGACAAAAATCATCAAATATCTTCTAAGAGATATCTAAGAGTCATCGTTGCTTTTAACCAAACCTTTGGCATTCGAAGACTTAAAGATTGGATCAAGCATATCGTTAGGCGAAGATTCTGATCCCTAGTTATTCATATGATCGAAGCAAAACCACTTAACACCACATCTATGCAGATTAGGCTACCCTTTAACACTGTTGGTTTTTTTGAAGTTACCTAGTCACTTTTTGGTGTCTAAATTGAGAAAAGACCATGAAAGGATGAAAAAAGTTCCAAATCCAATTCGATCCCATTGATGTATAGAGCATTGTAATTTCTCGTATTCTAATATTTTCTAGTTGCTCCTATGCATATTGTTCCCTAAGAGCCCTCTTTTCCTAAGTGGAATAATATCAATGCCCATTGCAAGTGCCACGTGGGGTTATGATGATATTCTATAGAAAATTGCAATGCATTCAAAAAGAGAGTTCAAAACCTATTTGACTCTGGTGTACTCTGATTCGAACCAAAGTTACATATTATTGGTAAACTTCCACTGCATCATACTATGTCTAGCAACTGTATAAGGAATTTAGCACTTCGAGCCACGGTACCTCCTAATAAAAGCTTCAAAATCGGTATGCAAAACTTCAACTATAAATTGATTAGGAAATAATCCCTTTGCTAAAAGATTAATAGACTTGGAAACGTAACAGTGCTAGGGTAGTAGAGTGTTCATAAAGATAGGTTTTTGTGGTTACTTTATGGATTTTACAAATGTGAAACTAAAGAATACTCAGAAATGATAGAATATCTAGGGGCAATGGAATACTGCAGAGTAACTTCTTAGCTACTTTATGAGGCTTTATAAATATGGTTGTATCTCCCACTAAAGAATGAATGAATATCGAAGCTTTTTGGTTGATGATGGAGATTCCTTGAATTCTAGCCTTTATATTGATCTTTCTGTGCTTATCCTTAATCAATTATCTACCACACCATGCAAATCAGCAATGTTAATACACTCATCTATTCATTAATGCATTCATGACTATTAATGTTCTAATAAAACTGACAGAAAAGAATATTGAAAATAATGTGCCTTTTCACAAGTTAATTTTGTTTTTTTCTTTTTCAGGTCAAACATAACTAAAAAGCAAAATGGAGAAAGATCAAATTGGTTGGTCCAATTAGAAAGATAAAATCCAAAACCACATAGGAGGATGATTGACCTAGACATCTTAAATCATCCAAAGAGGTAGAGAAAAGAAAGAGGCTCTAGAAATGTGCACAAGGGTAGATTCTTAATTGAAAATGTCTACTTTCAATTCAAGATTGAAGGGCAGGCTGCTTAAAACTTTTCGAGATTTCTAAATCAAAATTGCTAATAAAAAGCTTATCAGAAACAATTTAGGACTTAGAGATGCCACAAAATTTTGATCAATTAGAAGAAAGGATTCGAAGCATTAAGAACGATGAGGAATTCAAAGATACGAGAGAACATTTGTTGGTCCCAGATGTGATTATTTCGCTAAAGTTTAAAACTCTACAATTTAAAAAGTGTGGTGGATTCTTTTGCCTAAAAATGCATCCAATGGCATATTGTTAGAAAATGGCAAGGCATACTTAGAATGAGAAGCTACTTATCCATATTTTTCCTGAGAGTTTAACTAGGGTAATGTCTGGGTGGTATTCCTAGTTAGAAGAAAGCCATTTCTGTATATGGAGAAGCTTGGCTTGAGAATTTCCTAGAGCGATCCTAGCATATGTTGGAGATGGCTACGAATAGATGGACTTTTTAGAACATAAGAAAAAATTTTGGTGAAAGTTACAATAAGTATACCTGTCAATGGAAAGATGTGACCTTATGAGTCTAACCACTTCTTAGTAATAGGGAACTGCAAGTCTATTTTGTTGATCCTCTTCTGCCTTTACCCTATGACATGTTGGTTAGAGCATTCTCAAAGTTCACAGACATATTGTTTGCTATAGGAAGAATCGAGCATGGCATAAAGGCTAGAAGGATTATAGGCATAAGTGATGTAGCATTAGTAGGGCAAAAGGGCAAATCTATCAATCAATACATGCAAGGCTCAATTATCAATAGTAAAAAGAGAATAAAATTAGAGGTATAGGCACCCTATTGTTGTTCGAGCTATTATCTAAGGCATCGAAGGTCATTATTCTAGGCTTTTTTAGGTCATAGGGATGAGCATAGGTCAGTTTCCCATTATTTCTAACCCATATGAGATATTCGGAGAACCTGAGGTACTTGTAAGTCATATTGGCATGTATGTATTGATACCAAATTTTCATACCACTAAAAATTTAAATTTTCACATGTAGTATAAATACAAAAGGGTTTGCTATAGATACCTAAGGTGTAGTATCGAACTTAGCATGTTTGCATTGATACAAGCTTTGGTAGTGTCTAAACCTATGACTTTTGGCTAAGAGCATCGATACAGGCTTTTATGGTATCAACACAAGTTAGGTCTCGAGACTGGGAACATTTTTTTATTCTTGGTATCAATACAAATTTCATTGTATCAATACTGGTGGGCAAAAGTTACCTTACATATTAATACAAAATGCTTTGTATCGATACACTGAGGCATTTTTACCCAGTTCAAACCATTTTTCAACTTTTGCTATTAATCTAAAAATCTAACATAAACATGTTTTTTGCACCAAAAATTATAAAAATTCACACCAGGCCTCAACTTTGGATTTATGATTAGATTTAAACAAATTTTTTAGGCCTAAATAGTCGTGATAAGGGACATTTTATGACATTATGCAAGTAGCTAAAATAAATTGATTTTCTCAATGCTCAGCTGTATAAAGTGGGCTTGATCCACTATTTTTGTTTAGTAAACCAATGAGTTTGCTTGGCAGTTGAGCATAGTACCTTGCCCCTGCATAAGGTACATGCACGAAACCCCATAATACCTTTATTTTTTTTTTGCATTTTTTATCTTTATATTCATGTGGCTATATATGCCAACTTTAGCTTAGATAAGAGATATACACAAACAACATAGAACCCTACATACTACACATATATTCTTAGCAGAAAACATTCACTTTTATACATTTTCTTAATATTCCCCAGTCACCAAAAAATCAAAAACCCTTTTTTATTCTCGTAGCTCCTTAAAACCACCATTAAAAACCTTCTAAAATCTTTTATTCCACTCATCATTCCTCTTAAAACTTCTTTTTATCAAAACATAGCTAAAAACCCTTTTCTTTTCATCACTTTCTTGCTAATCAACATCTAAAGAAGAAAGAAGATGAGCCCAAAGTTGTTGTTCAAAGAAAAAGACTAAACCTTGAAGCTTTTGGTACATTTTCTCCCCTTGTTCTATTTATTTTCTCATTTTCCAACATTTACATCATCCTAGAGACCCCTTTTTATGTTACCATGACCCTTATAAGATTCTGATGCATTATTATGGCCTTGGTTATGGTAATCTTAGGATTTTGATGATCCTTTTAATGGCTTGATGTTTCTTGGATGTTTTAACATGCCATATTTTATTTTCACCATCATATTAGTCCATGTTCATGCATTTCTTATCATGTTTCATCCACTTTACATGCTTAACTCATACTTGAATGTTCATGCTAATATGTCTTCAGCATGCTAATGCATTTTCTTGCATCTTGGTAGGTTTCATTGAACAAAAATGTCATCTTGAAAATTCTAGCATGTTTTACCTTGTTTAAACATGTTCATATCATTTTTCATAACATGATTTTGATATCATTGATGAAGTTAATATGTTTATGCATCTTTTCTACTCATTTCCTTGCATTTTTTTATGTTTTCCTAGCCAAAATGTCATCTTTTTGTTTGAATGTGTCATCTATATTTATCTTTCTACATGTCATATTTTGTTCTTAGCATGTTTATCAAAATGTTTGCCTGTTGACCATAAAAATCTGATTTAATTAAAAAACCTAAGTTAAATCTATGTTGCCTCTAATAAATGGAGGATAACATGGATTTAGTATTTTCTGACAACTGATCCTCTAACTTACTTGTCACGGGGCCATTACCCTCTTCCCAAAAGACATGCTTGACAGGATGTGCAGTGCACCTGCTTATATACCTAAAGACCTTCCCTTTCTTATCCGATGTGAGATTAATACACCCTCAGCGTGACATTCTCCCCCACCCAATCTCGTGATGCCCCTATCATGGGCTTCTCCACCATTTCTGCCTACCCTACCTTTAAAATGTTTGGCATGGAGTCACAGTTGGTCCACCCTACCTACCCCACCCGTTGAGGCGCTCGACATGCAATCGAATGGTCAAGGATTGGCTCTGATACCAACTTGTCATGGGGCCATTACCCTCTTCCTAAAAGACATGCCTGATAAGATGTGCAGTGCACCCGCTTATATGCCTAAAGACCTTCCCTTTCTTATCCGATGTGAGATTAATGCACCCTCAGTGTGACATTCTCAAATTAAGTTGCTATGTTTAGATTCATGGTTAAATGAAGTTATGAGTTCTAGCTTCCAAAATAAATAGCCTTTTTTTTCTTTTAAAATGTTCAGGCCTTAATCTAGAGCTTAATGCCCTCATTTATGGCATGGCCAATAAGTTGTTTCATCATTCCAAGCTACTATAAGATTATAGAATGAATTTGCAATGCCTATGTCACCCATTCCTTTCTATCATTGACATTCAGACGTCCTTGGCACGAATCTAGTCTAGAAACACCCGAAAATACCAAAAAAACTTCCCAATTTTTGCTTTAGCAATAATGTGCCCACAATTTAAAAAATTTGTTTTTGAGACCAGACACATTTTTTGGAATTTTTTGATATTTTTCCTTGAAATAAAATCAAATTAACCTTCTAACGATGTCTCTTTTGCACCCAGACCATTCTAGATGAGGGAGTTAAGATTTTTCTAACCCTTGTTATCCAGAATGCCTAGAACCAACAAATTGCATTTTGCTTGGCTCATTTCTGCTTGCTAGATTTTTTTTAGAATTTTTAAAATTTTTTTCTAGAAAGTTTGTGAAATTTCTTTTTTAAAAAGATATTATTTGTGATTTAGTGAGGTTGACTGAGTTCAAGATAGTTTTTCAAAATCTATTATGCACAAGCTGTTAGTGTCAAAAGAAATGCAATTTCAAAAACTAATTCCGCCCAGAAAGTGATCTTCTAGTATTTTTTGAATATTTTTCCATTAAACCTCACCGAGTCACCTTTCCAACGTTACCTTATTCAGCTCCAACACCTCTAAATTTATATTAAATAAATTCAAAAAGGAGGACTATGGTGCTATCCCCTATTTTTAGCATTAGCCAAAATTAATTGACTTTTCCAAATTCCCATTCTAAAACATTTGAATGTATCTAAGTTTTTCTAAACCACCTTTATCAAGATGTCCAAATTCCCCATGGAGTCACACACTATAGCACAAACCTTCTAAACTCAGATCAAGGTGAAAAAAATGATGATTTTATTTAAATTCTCAATTTTTATTCTCCAAATATCTTTTTCCCTTAAAATTTTCCTTTTCTCCATAAATACCAAAATTTTCACTTTTAGGATACTCTAACCCTATTATCAGAAGGGCTAGTCCAACCTTGTTTTTCATTCAAAACTTAAATTTTCTCTTTCCTCAAGCTTAAAAGGATCCTAATCAATCATTTTTTAAACATATCTAAAACTTTCACTTTTAGGGATACGCTAACCCCACTTTTCAAAGGAATACTTTAACCTCACTTTTAAGCTAAAATCTAAATTTTAACTCTCTCGAAACTTCCTGGTTCTTTTAATCAAAACCTTTTTTGAACATATCCAAAATTATCAGCATTGGGGATACTTCAACCTTGCCTTATAAGGGGATATACTAACCTTGTTTTTCAAATTTCACTCGAAATCCAAATTCTATCTCCTTGATATCCCCAAGTTTACTAGTCAAAGCCTTTTTTTTTATTTACCACTAAATCCATATACATTTCAAAATTTTCATTCTGGTTATTCCCCAATAAATAAAGACAATTATGAGATAAATTTCGATTATCTCTCTTTTTTAATTTTTTTGTATGTTTATTTTATACAACATTATTATATTCTTTTTCATTTTACTAATATGTTTCCCTTTGCAATGACCATTACGCATTCATATTTTAAAAATTGTTTTCAAAAATTAAATTACAATGTTCTATGTTGATATCTCTTCAGTGCTTGACATGGAATATGCAAAATTTTAAAATTTAATCTAAAAATTGTTTACATAAAAAATCGCTATGTTCCCTATATCTTCGGGGTATATAGGTTATCTAAATTTTCTTTCAAGATTGGGATCAACAATTTTCATAAAAATTCATGCATTAAAATGGGAATATATTAGAATAATGATAAAATTAAATTGATTAAACTAAAACCAAAACAAGACATGGTTAGTGGCTATCGATTTCGAGTATCGTTAGGATGTTAATCCTTCTCCATGTATAAACAATTCCTAAACCTAATCGATAAATCTTTGGACTTTGCAAACCTTTAAATTGATGTTTTAAGTTACGTAACTCAAAATATTATTTTTAATAGTTATCTGATCTTGCCTAGCTTGAAATGATTATTAGCAACTCCAAACTTATAGCAACTTCATGGTGGCTTTCTAAAACTAGTCGAATAAGCAATTTGCTTAAGGGTCTTTCTTTCTTCATATTATTATGCCTAATTCAGATCTTGGTCAAGAGATAACCTAAAGGCTTTAACCAATATAACAACACCATGTTTTTTAAGTCATGCATGCTCCCTTTGGATTGTAGAAAGGGGTAGCTATCGACAACTTAGCAACTTCATTTAGGATTTAGAGAGTTAAGCCTATGACTAGCTATGTCTTGCTCAGTTCTTATTTTTTTTTTTGTTTTCATCAGTATTTAGACATAATCATCTTTTCATCTTTATCTTCTAATCTTATTACCTTTTGTAGTTTTGTTTTATGATTGTTAAAGACTATTCTATTCCTAAATAGATATCAATTCGAGTAAGTATGGTAATATAGGGTTAAAACAAAAAGTTTGATTATTTTTCTGACACAAACTATGCATATGCATTTACTTTAGATTTATACCAGACTCTATGGTGAGGTTAGCATAGTGAGCTATCTACCTTCATGAGTATCCCTTTGCATAGGTATAACAAGATCTTCTAAAGCATAAATTACCTATGTCTCTTATGAGTACTCTTTTACATTTTCATAGGAAAAAAATCCACCAGATCGAACCTGGTTTGCCAAACCTAAGATGGGCCTAGGTTTGAAGTGCTTTCATAATTGGATGAAAGAGTAATTTGAATGGCAATTTAGGCGTTAACTTAAACCCATATGGTGAGCTTTATGAGCCAAACCATGTCAAATCATATTGGGGTGCTATGAGAATAACTAAAAAATAAGGTCACTTACAAAAAAACTTCTTACCTTTACCCCTATACACCATGGTTACATAGGCGATGATGGACAAACACTATTGCCTACATTTGTCATTTTATTTTATGATCATTTTTTAGGGCATGTCATTATGCTTAACGACTAACTTTCTTTAATAAATGGGTGATGACAAGAAAATGCTCTATGTCATCCTAAAAGAGTCATATCTGACCTAAACAAACTGTCATGCTATCTAAATGATTGCTTAAAATGTACCTGCCATGGATGGTGATGAATGACTTAGCTGCATAATTAATCAATTTTTGTCCTTGCAAGGTATCGTGCCACCTTAAAGGTAACTTTTTTACTATACACATTGTTATGCTATCAATTTACTATTATAATATTCACGATTGTCATGTCTACCCTTAAGCATCATATCATTTGTTGTTAGGATAATTTTGTGTGACACATTTTTGTTACTATTCTTTTATTCCCTTATTCTTTTGCTTATTATTTCATATGGTCACTAACTCATTTCCCTTTTGCTTTTCCATTTGATGTATGCATCATTTCATTATAATCATTATCATTAGAGGATAACTAACTGATGGTTTAGTGTTCAGCAAGGGGTTTCTATCATAGCAATATTCTAGTTTTGATCTGAAGCTTTTTCAAGAAGTCTGAGCATGGTTGGAATGTTGATAATGTGAAGATAGGGACGTTCTTAAACCCAAGTATGTCTCAATGATGGATGAAAAGGTCAAACTAAAGTACCATCAGAATGATTAGTAAGATCTGAAGCATATATGGACCTATTAGAATAATTTGAGAGGGAATCATTCATGAAAAGGTATAGAAACATAGCCCTTTTTATTTCAAATCCATTTAGATACTGGCTTGTTACTAGTGCAATCTTAGTTTTAGAACCCAACATATCAATGCTTCACTTTCAATCGTGAGAATTTGGTCTACACAGTTAATGAATATGCCATGTTACTTAACATTGAGAGGGCCATGACTAATAGAATATACTATAAAACTTTACAATCTCAACTTTCAAGAAAAGATTAGCTTAAATTCTTAGGGTAATAAAGTTTTGGATCAGGAGTAATATCAAGACAAATAGGAGCAGTAAGGGTATCTCATGGGCCAGCGTGACGAAAATAATGGTAAATACCTTTGACATCTAGAAAATTCAAGATATCTATACATTGGCAATATTTGGTCTAGTCATATTTCAAAAAACATTAGGCTATGTTGAAGGGACAGTTATAGATCTTTTTTCTTGATTGTGCTGTAATATCAATCTCGCACCTACCGTCATTGCTGAAGCTGTTCAAGCTATCAGCTTTTATGAGAAAATAAGGATAAATAGCTTCATTGGATACACTACTTCTTTGTGTTTGGCTTGTCAACCATTTTTGCCTCGAAGTAAAGAGAATTTTATACAATTTCTTGCCTAACTTCAGCTGAATCTCTAAGGTCCTTAAGAAAGAATGGCCCCAAAACAAGTCCAAGGAGCAATAGGTTTGGAAAATCTTGAATTTCAGAGAGGGAAGAGGTAGCATGGAAAGTCTCTTGGTTTTCACCACAGATAATCATATATGGATATGGAGATTATAGTTGTGTGCTACTTATGGGATTACAGGGAAACACTAGCTATATGCCTATCTTAGTCCTATGACAATTTTATTATTAACAGTACATCCCTTTCATTCAAGACCTTGAGTAGTTGTATTTCGATTTTGGCAAGCGTGACTATAAGTCAAAAGTTCAACTAGCCTTCTGTGCTTAGAGCTAAACCCACTGTATGAAAAAGTATAGAAGAGGAAGTAGTATGACTCCAAGATATAATGAGTAGAGAATTCATCACTTACCCTTGTCTGGTTTTGGAACATCACAAGTATCACTTGATGAATTTCCCTCTGAGATCAAATTGCTTAAACATGAATTTGAACAAGAAAAGACAACCTTTACCAAGGAAATCACTCATTTAAAGGAAGAAAAAGGTCAATTCGAAATGGACCTCTATCTTTGGGATGGTGAAATAAACTAGGTTGTCAAAGAAAAAAATTACTTCAAAGAAGATCTTCAGAGTCTAACAAAAGACTACATGGTACTTACTAAAGCAAGCAAGTCTCAACAACTTGGTAAGTCATCAGCTAAATGGTAAATATAAATTGTTGCCCTCGAAAAAGAGCTGCATCAATGGAAAGAAAAGGCCAAGGTTAATAGAGATAAGCTTGTTAAAATCTGTGCCTTCGTATGAACTTACCAAAAGAAGAATAGACATCTAGAAACTTTAGTTCAAGATTTAAAAGCAAACTAAGTCAAGAATGAGACTTTAACATTCAAAATTCAAGATTTAAAGCATTTCCTACAAGCCAACTAAGGGTAAGGTGATGAACTAGTATGGGCCTCCAACCAGTGAAAGCAAGGATGGCTAAAAATGGTTGATTAGTCATGCCAGAATTATCAAGACCATTAAAACCGTCTCATTGAAATATTTAAATGGCCTAATTAGAGGCTAAGGATTTGATAAACATGGCTTAGTCATTAATACATGATATCTTAGCCATCAGAACCCATGAACAAGAACTATTGTATTTCTTGGAACATGTGATCAAGCAATGTAACTGTGTTGGGCATTTTCAAATGTAACTATGTGTAATTAGCATATTTTCTTGCTTTAATGAAATAAATTATTGGTAAAGCTATCCCCTAATCTAATTGTCTTGCATTTGCATGAGTAAACCAATTCTTTATTACTTTATTCATTTATTATCATGATTTCATATTTACCATCATCTTATAAAAAATGCTTATGACACATCATAAATGTCTGTCCAATAATAATTTAAAGTGAAAGTGCTCAAAACAAGAAACCTACTGTTCGCCATTGGTATAACACTTGCAATCACTAGAAAGCCTTGGAAAATGATCACCAAGCCTGCATTGAATAACTCAAGCCCAGGAAACCCTAAGAGCAATCACTCCATGAGAATTAGGAACCCAAAGCTTAGATTGAGGAATTAGTTAATCTATTGTCTGAGGCCTTAAAGGAAAAAAAAAAGCAAACAAGCATTGTTAAGGTGGGAAAAAGTTGGCCAATCTCGAGGGCAACTTGAACAGTGCTACGAAAACCACTAACATTCAAGAAAGGGTCTCACATGAACAACATTTTTCAGTAGTGATGATCCCATCAACTCAACCATTCATTTACATTAACCCAACAATAGTACCCCACTTGGTTTAAGGAATTTAGGGTAAGCTTTTCATCAGTAAGACTTATAGTCCCATATCTCGATAAGTAAGTGAAGCAAAAACAAGTAAAAAGGTCTTTTGAAAATGATAAAAAGCCATCCATTGATATATAGAGCTTGATCCCATAAGAATTTTAACATAGGTAGATTTGACTCGTGCTCTTGATCAATATAAACACCTATTCGATTGGGCCTTAGATCATTTTTTTCTTATGAATATGGAAAAAGAGAGCTTTAGGTAGTATGCTCAAAAATGGAGAAAAGATGTAGCTTAAGTTCACTATCCTTTGGTTAATAAAGAAGTAATGGTTATGTTTATCAATACCTTGCAAGCTCCTTACTATGATAGGTTAAAAGGAAATGCCATTGAGAATTTTACTAAGATGGTTATATTGGGCGAAACGGTTAATAATGCGATTAAAGTGGCAAATATCTAGTGGGGAATCATCTAGCTCGACCAAAAAGTCAATGGTTAATGGTAAAAAGAAAGAGGTGAATGTTTTTAGCAAAAGTCATGCTAAGTTCACTCCAAATCCACATACGACGCAAGGTATGTACTTCTCAAACATGTTGTATTCAAGTTTTAACCCTTACTGATCAATGCCATAACTAGTTCATTATGTTGGTTTACTTTAATAATAAGCTTTGTGTTGAATCCTATTCAAATCATGGTTCAAAACGTACAACCCCATAATGTTAACAATGAAAAAGCTTTAAATAATTAACAAGTGCCTCGTAAAAGGGAACAGTTTGAGGCTCTTTTTTAATTCTACAAAAAGATTTACTCCCATCTATTAGTAGGTTAACTAGTGGCCTTGATTTCATAAACCTAAGATCACCTCTATATCTTAAATGATATAATGAGAATGCATATTATGAATACCATGCTAGAGCACAAGGTCACTGTATTAAGAATTGCACCTTATTCTAGGGTGGACCAATTGTGACTCCATGCCAAACACCCTAAGGGTAGGGTAGGCAAAAATGGTGGAGAAGCCCGTGATGAGGGCGTCACGAGATTGGGTGGGAGAGAATGACACGTCGAGCACTCTAAAGAAGTAGGCTGGGTGCATTAATCCCACATCGGATAAGAAAAGGAAGGTTTTTTGGCATATAAGCGGGTGCGCTACACATCCTATCAAGCATGTCTTTTGGGAAAAGGGTAATGGCCCCGTGACAAGGAAAAAGTGCAGAGCTTTTTAGAAAAAAGTGTAATCAAGGTCAAGTAAAGGCCTGGTCCTAATGTTGGAGCTAATCTTTTTCCTAACCATGTAAAGCTGAAAGTAAATACAGTGATTGATAGGGATATTTGATAGGTTAAAAAAAGCATTAAAGAAGTCTAGACATTGATGAAAGAAGCATTAGAGAAGCCTAGACATTAATGAACAAGGTAGGGCAAGCTTTTGTGAAGACTAGAATAATGTTGGATATTAAAAAACCAGAGTAAAGAAACCACAGAACCATTTTGTTACCACCGTGGTTGAGGGCATATCTACAGCGCTATCCATGTTTCCTAATGATGGTCTAAGAGATGACGGACAAGTTCAAAATTGAGTTTTATGAGGAGCGAGACAAATACATCAGTCATCTATTAATGCCATAGATAAGGAGAGACCTACCACTGACTTGGCTTTAAATTGTTTCTTTCTAATAATCATGGAAAAGAGAGCTAACAAAAGCTTTAAGCAATGCACTTTTAAGTGGATAAAAGAGGCTGCCTAGATTCTCCCCTTATTGACAAAAAAAGGTATAACTACTAGATTCATTGGCAAGCCCCTTATTATGAAAAGATTTCAAAGAACATCTCAAGAAACTTCGTAGATGTAGTTGTATTATGTGGAATAATCGATAAGGAGATGAAAAGTGACTTGGATAAAAGAGATACCTTTAAAGGCAAAAGAAAAAAGGTTGAAGCCAAACAATGATAGAAATCCAGTGTTAGAACTAGCTCATTCAAAGCTCATACTGAATCAAATGCAAATGGAATGGGCATTAAAAATGATTGTGAGATTATGAAGAACATTGGCGAGGTCATGATGCCAATGAATCTATTTTGGCAAATCCTGTACAAGACAAGATAGAAGAAGGAGTCAATGACTTTTATGATTTCCATATCATCTATGGCCATACTCTTCAAACATGAAAAGAGTTTGTCCTATAGTTCAAAGATTGATGATTGAGGGCAGCATTAAATTCTATGATAAAAGAGAGCCTTACATACTAAGTTAGCAAATATGAAACCATTTATCAACACCATAGAAAAGAATAAGAAAAATCCCCTTTACAAGATTGAAAGGCCATTGGTCTTATTGGACAACTAACTAAGTATCAAAGATGCACCAATTCAGCCTATGCTAAAGATGATTATTCAACTTCCATCCCTTTTTCCTTATTAAAATGGCAAGGCAGTTCCCTGGAAATACAAAAGCAAAACTTTAATTATTAGAGAATCTGGCCAACAAGCAGAAAATGTTAACCTCTCAAGGGTAAGCCATTTAACTTGGAGTAGCTGATATTAAGCCCCAACTGCATCAAAAAATGAAACTCAACAAAAGAACACTATTACTCCTTAAGTATCGAACTCTGTAACTAAAGAATCAGATTCGATAGCTGTTAAAGAGCCAATAAGTTAGAAAAAAGCTACAAAATTTTTAAGTTCATCAAGCACAGAGAATACAGCATCCTCGACCAGTTGGACAAGCCATCTATGAAGATATCCATGTTGTCACTACTCTTAAACTTTGAAGCTCACATGAATGCTTTTCTCATGGTTTTAAATGGGACATATGTCCTTTCTAACATCCCAACAGGCCAATGAGATTGCTTAGTAACCAACATCATTGTCATATGGCCAAAAAATGAATGAGATAGTAAAAAAAACCAATAAAAATATTAAAAAAATTGTCAAAATGGCTAAAACATATGAAGATTAGCATAAAAAGTTACTTTTTACACTGCACGCCTATCACATAGTAGTTTAAACTTCTACAGGAGGCAATTCTACCTATTGACATTAAAATCCCTTTACTCAGAGTATTGAGGGAATCACAACTTGAGAAAGCCAAATGGTTTAAGATACGAATAGCTCAGTCTCATTTAAGAGTAAAGAATAAAAGCAATCTATCACGGGTAAATATATTAAAAGCACATAATAAGAGCCTATAACAAAAGAGTCCATCCTTGTCAGTTCTGAGAAGGTAACCTAGTACTTAAACAAATCCTCTTGATTCAAAATAATGCTCTAAAAAATAGACTCCAAATTAGGAAGGGCCATACATGGTAAAGCGCATATTTTCTGGAAAAGCCTTGACTTTCACTAAGATGGATGATAGCGATTGGCCCAATCCTATTAGTTCAGACTTCGCCAAGAAATACTATGCCTGAAAGGATTATAAGATGAAAACCTAAAAAGTTATCTTATTCTTTTTTTTTGCAGATTAAAAAAAGGAAGAAAGAGCGTCTAAAAAAATAAACATGATTAGGTTGAAAACCTAAAAAGCATGCTTAAGCAACCAAACTCTCTTTAAAATTTAACCTAATTTGAATCTACCCTTTTTTAACCAAAATACCAAATCATAACTTGACCTACCTCTTCTTTGCCAATCTACTTCATTGAATCCTACTCTTGCCTATGCCCAAAGAAAAAACGGTGTCTACCTAACCTTGGGCAACCATCCCACCATGAGATAATTTGAAGAATCTTCTTATGATTTGGCCAACACAAAAAGGATTGACTGGTTAAGAAAGTCTTCGGAAGCACTCAATGGAAGATTCATATCATTGGCATTAAGGGTTCAGTAACCAAAAAAACCATTTTTAATTATTTTGTATCTTAAAATCTTTCATAACCTTAAAATTTGTCATAACTTATACCCTTTTGCTTTTGAATGAAATACAATTACTTGACTCTCACAAAACCCATTTGCAACTCCTACATTGCATGTTGCATCATGTTTATGATTTAATTAATAATGCTTGACAATTGAACAAAATTGATAATGTGAGTTCCTAGCATTACTTTTAAATATGGAAACTTAGTTAGGATTTTGTCTCATGTCTAAAGTCAAGAATAAACCCTGGAACCACAATTAGTCTTACTTTTAAACCTTCATATCTTGAAAACGTGCTCAAAACCAACACCTCAATAAACCAACCCAAAGGCAAAGGGTAAAAAATTATTTTCCACCAGTCATCAAAACAACCAAGATTCATATCAGTCTAGCCGATCACCGAAGACACTTTCTAAATTAGAATTAACAGAAGAAATCCTTAATACTTGCCAACAAGCTTGACAACTCTATAAAATAGAGTCATTTAGTCTTATTATTGATATTAAATTAGCTAAGTCTTAGAGATTTTTATTTAAATATCATTTATAGTAGTATTATTTTTTAGTAGTTTTTAATTTAGTATTATTTATTTTTTTATATTTTAATTTATTTAAATAATTTTCATATTTTTGTAGGTCAAAACCCAAAGGAGTTTCCAAAAGTACGATAACTTAATCAAGAAGTAAAGTGGGCTCAATCAACCAAAGCGATAAGTTTAGCAATTTTCAAAAAAAATATGTTCAAGCTATTTAGAGATCAAGTTTCTTTTTTAGGGTTTTGCCTATAAATAGGACTCTTGGGATTAGACTTAGAGACATCATAGAAAAATCCCATATATTTTATGATTTTATTGTTCTTTAGTTTTCTGAAGAGGAGAGAAGCAACCATAATATCCAAGAAGCTAGAGAGATTTTGGAGAAGCTTGAAGATCAAAGATCCTGCAAATCTTAGTTTTCTTTTTCTCTTTACTTTTTTTTATCTTTCTTGTATTATTTATGACAGTCAAATCCTTGGTTATATATTTATTCTGAGCTAGATTTATTTTTCTAGGGCAACAACAAAACTTAACTTGTGGTTTGGATTATTTTATTTTTTTTCTTAATCTAATGATTTTTTATTTGTTTGTTTAATCTTGTTTGTAATGCCTGATCACCAATTAGACTAATTTGGTAGCCTTAATGAACTTGGAAAAGAAAATTTTATGTTTAGACCTAGACTGAATGACATATGTTTCATATTTATTTATTAGGATAAATTATTTTGCACGTTAGATAAGAATATATGAGTATGCCATATGTAACCAAATTAGAGTCTAAGCTTAATAAGTTTCTTTTAATTCAATTTGCATAGGAATACAGTAAATTAATTAAGAGAGATGTTTTGATAAAACCATTGGAAGATACTTATAAATAAATTAGAACTCTAGCTAAACAACTCATTATCATTAGTTAAGTTAAGAGAGTAGAGTTTTATTCAAATGAAATAGTAAGGGAAATTGTAATCGTAGGCTTCTATTATTTATTATTTGCTTTTTTATTATTACTATTACTACTACTATTACTATTACTATTACTATTACTATTACTATTACTGTTACTATTACTATTACTATTATTATATTTAGCTTTATTTTATAGTTTTTAATCGTTTGTTTGACTAAGATTAAGCTATTTTAATTTTACTACTTAACAATTTTAGTATCAATTCTTCATGGGATAGATACTCTACTTTATCACTATATTAGTTGTTGCGATACGTGCACTTACATGGTTAATTCCAACAACTAGTTTTTGGCACCGTTGCTGGGGAATTGTTTTAGTATTTTTGTTAATATTAATACCAAGCAATCTTAGTCTTACTTTAAATATTTATTTATTTATCTTTTTATTTTCTTATTATTTTAAGTAATTTGAAAAGATGACGTTTTGTTATTATCAATGGTCATTTGAGAAAATCAAACAAAGGAACACACTAAATGCCATATTTGCACAATTGGCTGCAATTTCTGAGAAGCTTGACAATTTGAATGCATGCACCACCTAAAGCTTGTCCATAACTTGTGAATTATATGGGGGAGCACATACTAGTGATCATTGCCCAATTTATGCTAAACCCATTCAATACATTGGAAACCATAGTATACAGCAGGATTATTTTTATTCCAACAACTACAATCCAAATTGAAGCAATCATTCAAAATTTTCTTGTGCAACGCTCAATGGCTTTTATATTCAATCGATCTAATCTTTCATCAAGGTTTTCCACTGCAATCTCAAGTTGTTAACCTAGAATAAAAGTAATGATTAGAAGAGATGCTTATGTAATATATGGCAAAAACTAAAAGCCGAGACACTATTATTTAGACTCTAACAACATTTTTAAGGAAACTTGAAACACAAGTGGGCTAACTTGTTGATGCCATCTATAATTGTTCTCAAGAAACTTTACCATGTGACACTGAAACAAATCTTATATATGTTAAACAGATTGAAGGGGATAGTGAGGAGCTAAAATTTAAAGATGAAATTAGGGTTGTTAAACATATTGAAAAGGTTCAAGAAGGAAAAAAACCCAATCTAAACCACTGTTATCTTTCCCAAAAGAATATGATAAGTATTGTGCAGTTAATATGGTGGATAGTGAATCCATCGAAGTGTTCATAAAGAGCTATTCCACTAATCCATTCAAGGCATCTTTGATTTCAAATTCTAAGTAGGATAAAATTAACTTTATAGGTGTTCGAAGTTGTTGGAGGCATAACCATATTCCATTAGTTTCACTCTTTTGTTTGAACCATTGGGATTTTCAACTAATGCAATGTCATCTTTGAAGCCTCTTATTCGAAAACCACCCATATTGGAGCAAAAGCCTTTTCCAATGCATTTAAGAACTATAAAAAGGCATTAGGATGGTCAATTACTAACATAAAATGGCCTAGGAAATTCAAAGTGGAAAGGCAATCTTTCAAACATCTTTAGGAAGGCAAATTTGGTCGACAAAGGCCTTATAGCAGTTTAGCCTACCCAAAATAACATTAAAGATAGTCAAGCCAATGACTATAAATCAAGCGCTTCTTGGTAGGTAACCCAAGCTTCTTAAACTTTTCTTTCATTAATTTTACAAATTTATTTATTCTTCTTTCACAATCAATATTTTTCAATTCTTGTTACAGGTGTTAAAAAAAAAAAACTAGCACTACAGCTCTGCGGCTAAAATGAAAATATCATACTTCAAAAGCCAATACCGCAACACTAGGATCTTGATGTTGCAATGCCGACAACCCCATCGTTCCCTTTAATTTTTTTGTTTTTCAACCCATAAATTTTATTTTAGTTTTTTAAAAAAGGTAAAAAGAAATATATAAATCTATTATTATTTTTTCATATTTTAAGAAAAAGTTTGTTTTCACTTTTTTATAGCCTTCCTTAACTTTGACAAGCACGATAATTCTAAAAGAATGACTAAAGCTTCACTCAAGTTTTCTTCATCGAAAAAGAGAGTTTCTTATTCTTTCTCTTTTGTTTATAAACATTGAGGATAATGTTTGTTTTAAGTTTGGGGGTGATGTTTATTTTTTTTAGTTTTGAAATAGTCTAGGTTAGTTAATTCTTGCATAATTTTTTTCTTTTTAATTTTGTTTTTGCATATTTTCTTCTTTGTTTTTCCATAAATTTTTTTAAAAGTCTAACATGATTGAGATGTTTATGCTTTATATGATGAGATCCTTTTACAATGATGAAAACTAAGTTACTGATTTATCTTGATTATTGGGAAAACATAAGCATGATTTAATTTTATGATTAGATTCTTTGGTTTTTCTCATTGTTAGGATGTGATTTTCAAAAATTTTGAGTACATAATCTCTCTCATTGCTTTGTATTGGTTATTTGAAGAATGTTTATGTAGATGTAAATTGCACATATATCTAAAAGCCTAGAATTTATTTTATTCTCTCTTGAGGCAAAATCCTAGACAACAATAAGTTAAGAAGATGATTTAAGCCATACTTAAATCATTAGAGCCTTTCTAAGCCTACCTTTATATATCTATCCTTAGTTACCCTATTTGAGCCTAATTTATATCTTATTTTCTTTTGATTGCCAAATATATTTAGCCCAGCCTAATAAGAAAAACCATGATCAACCTTCATTACATAGGCATGAGCATGAAACTATTTTAAGAAATATAATGAGCCATGTTTGAATTGTGTTGTATTGGTGAAGGATAAAAGAAAAAAAATGAAAAATAAAAAAAAAAACCAAAAATAAAAAAAAAAGAGAAAGAAAGAAATTACAAAACAAAAGAAATAAAGAAATAAAACACACAAAAGTGTTTAAATGAATAGTATGGCATGAAAAAGAAAAGGTCATGAAAAAAGGGGTCTATATTTTAAACTTGTTGTGAAAGGCTCGATAAAAGAACAATGAAAAGTGTCTATGGATGAGTTAAACCAAAATATATCTTTTATCCTACCTTAACCCTAGCCTTTGATTACTAGCTTAATAAAGTCCTACATGATTTTTGATAAAGTGTTGGTCTGCATTAGTGGAGTGATAGAGGGATGAAAAGCAAACATATGAGAATCTAGTATTAATTGTTGATTTGCAATGGCATAAATTTATTCAATTTGCATGTAATGATTTGTAAAGGGATCATTTAAACATACATTGGGAATCCATTCGAACCATTGAGATTTATGATTGAATCAAAGCTTGAATATGAATTATGTTTGTATCGCCCTTGAATTGAGATATTGAGATGACTTTAGCGGAAAGCTACGATAAACATTATTTGAGTACATTCATCTTAATTCGTGCTTCATATTATTTCATTTCATTCGTTTGGTTTTGTTTCTTTATTTTGTTTTGTTCTGCTTAAGGACTAGCAAAATCTTAAGTGTTCAAGTGTGATAACTGTATAAAATAGAGTTATTTAGTCTTATTATTCATATTAAATTAGCTAAGTCTTAGAGATTTTTATTAAATTTTATTTATAGTAGCATCATTTTTTTGAAGCTTTTAACTTCTTGTTATTTACTTTCCTTATATTTTAATCTCCTAGTTATTTAAATAATTTTCATATTTTTGTAAGTCAAAACCCAAAGGAGTTTCCAAAAGTGCAACAACTTAATCAAGGAGTAAAGTAGACTCAATCAAGCAAAGTGATTAAGTTTGATAATATCCAAAAATAATATGTTCAAGCTACTTGGAGACCAAGTTTCTCCTTTAAGGTTTTGCCTATAAATAGGACTTTTAGGATTAGACTTAGAGACATCACAAAAAATCTCAGATATTCTATAATTTTATTTTTTTTTAGTTTTTTGGAGATGAGAGAAGCAACCATAATATTCAAGAAGTTAAAGAGATTTTGGAGAAGCTTGAAGATCAAAGATCTGACCAATCTTAGTTTTCTATTTCTCTTTAGCCTTGTTATCTTTCTTGTATTATTTATGATGGTGAAACTTTTTGGTTTTATATTTATTATGGACTAGATTTATTGTTCTAGGGTTACAATGGGACTTAACATGTAGTTCGAATTATTTTATTTTCTTTTCTTGATTTAATGATTTTTGAGTCTTTTGTTCAATCTTGTTTGTAATGCTTCTAATTGCCTGATCACCAATTAGATTGATTTGGTAACCTTAATGAACTTGGAAAAGAGAATTTCGTGTTTGGACCTAGATTGAATGACATATGTTTAATATTTATTTATTAGAATAAATTAATCTATATTTTAGATAGGAATATATGAGTAAGCCATATGTAACCAATTACAATCTAAACTTAATGAGTTTCTTTTAATTTAATTTCTATAAGAAAATAGTAAATTGTTTAAGGGAGATATTTTTATAAGACCATCAAAAGATATTTATAAATAAAGTAGAACTCTAGGTTAACAATTAATTATCAGTAGTCAAGTTAAGAGAGTAGGGTTTTATTCAAACGAAGTTATAATCCTAGGCTTAATAATCGTTTGTTTGAATAAGATTATATTGTTTTAATTTTAGTACTTAATAATTTTAGTATCAATTCCTTGTGGGATCGACACTCTACTTCATCACTGTATTACTTGTTGCAATAAGTGCACTTGCATGATTAATTCTGACAACAAAGCTTAATTCAATAAAAAGTCCCTAAACGCAAGCCATTCAAGCTCAAGACCTTTCTTTCATAATCACGGACCATCTGCACCTTTTAGAAATAACCTTAACATTCAAAACCTCGATAAATCTAGAATAAGGTTGGTGAATCATAGGGCAAAGAGGTCACCTTTAAACTTATGAAAGAAAAGCAACTAAAAAGGCTTTAAAATCATCACCTTTGCATCACTTAGACATGCATTTGCATCCTTATGCATCATTCATACAACAATTAACATCTTTCAAGTACAAACTCCTGCTCACAAAAATCAAACTAGCAAGAAACCTCAAGTACAAATTTCTTTCTTTAGAAAACCTTAAAAGGCTCTAGGTAAAAATCTCTAACCTTATGCGCTTGTAAATCAAAAAGTCATCCAAGAAAGGTGCCTAAACTCATAACTTTTAGTCCATAAGAGCTAGCCATCTTTTTCCTTTTTAGTCCATAAAAAGTTGGATGCCGTTTTCCCTTTAGTTCATAAAAAGCTGGACGTCTTTTTTTCTTTTTAGTCCATAAAAAGTTGGATGTCTTTTTTTTCCTCTTTAGTCCATAAAGAGCTAGATTCTTTTTTTTCTTTTAATCTATAAAGAGCTGGATGCCTTTTTTTCCTTTTTAGTCAATAAAGACAGGACATCTTTTTGCTTTTAGTCCATAAGAAGCTAGATGTCTCTTTTTTTTTCCTTTTTATCCATAAAAAGTTGGAAGTTATTTTTTCTCTTTAGTCCATAAAGAGCTCGATGCTTTTTTTTTTCCTTTTAGTCTACAAAGAGCTAGATATCTTTTGTCATCTTTAATCTATAAAGAGCTAAACACCTTTTTTCCTTTTAGTCTATAAAAAGTAGGACGTATTTTCCTTTTAGTCTATGAAGAGCTGTAACTTTCTTCATTTTAGTCTGCAAAGAGCTAGACATCTTTTCTTTTTAATTCATAAAAAGTTGGATGCCTTTTTTTCCTTTTAAACCACAAAGAGCTTAGCATTTTTTTCCTTTTAGCTTAAAAAGAGTCGAGCACCTTGTCTTCCTTAGGCCACAAAGAGCTGGACACCAATAGAGTCTATCTTCAAAGAGTTGAGCATCAATCAAGTCTGTCCATAATGAGCTGGATGCTAGTCGAGTCTATCTATAAAGAGTTATGCACCAACCAAGTTTGCCGACAAAGAGCCGGGCACTAATCAAGTTTATCTACAAAAAGCTAGGCACTAATCCAATCCACCCACAAAGAGCTAGCACGTATCAATTTAAAGTCTACATTAGCCGACACCTATCTAAGAAGGTCAAACCTTAGGAAAGAATCCAAAAGCCTAGTAGAGAGGTTAAACCTTACAAAACCTATTCAGACTTTCATTATAATTGTCACCAATATATTGTGATTATCGCAGCAAAACATTAATTAAAGTTCATTTTTACAGGCATTTAGGAAACATCATCATGGCTCGAATAACATGGTGTCTATTTATCTTTGCCCTATTCCTAACATTTAGCAACGGCCAAAGGGGTAAGCTATAAATACCCTATTTTGTTTGCGCCATCATTCAAGGCATTAGAGATCATTATTCTGGGCATCCTTGGAGTTATTTGGATGAACAAAGGCCATTTCCCATTGTTTTTGACCAATGTGAGGTATTCAGAGAACCTAAGATACATGCAGGTCACATTGGTGCATAAGTATTGATACCAAGCTTTTATATCACTAAAATTCAAATTTTCAGATGAATCAATACATGAAGGTTTAGTATCGATACCTAAGGTGTTGTATTGATACTAAGCATGTTTGTAATGATACAAGCCTTAGCAGTAGCTAAAACCGTGATTTTTAGCCAAATGTATCAATACACAATCAAGAGTATTGATATTGGCATTCATGGTATTGATATCAATCTCTAAGTGTCGAGACTAGGAACACTTTTTGTGGTTGGTATCGATACAAACTTCATTGTATCAATATTCATTGGTAAATTTTATACTATGTATCGATAAAAATGGTTTGTATTTTGTATCGATACACTAAGGTTATTTTACCCAGTTTAAACCATTTTTAAGCCTTTGCACCATTGATTTAAAAATTTGACTTAAACATGTTTTCACACCAAAAATCATCAAAATTCGCACCAGGCCTTAGCTTTGGACTTGTGATTGGATTTGAACAAATTTTTCAGGCCTAAACAGCCATAACAAGGTACATTGTACGAGATTATGCAAGTTACTAAAGGGAAAGATTGATTTTTCTCAATGCTCAGTTGCATAAAGTGGAATTGATACACTATTTTTCCTGAGCAAGCTGATAAGTTTACATGGCAGAAAAGCATGGTACTTTGTCCCTGTAGGAGGTACATGCACCAAAACCCCATAATACCTTTGTTTTTGGCCTTTTTTTCCCTTCATATTCTTATAGCTATATATGCCAACTTTAGCTCAACTAAGAGATATACATAGACAACATGGAACCTTACACACTACATACACATATTCTTAGCAGAAAACACTTACTTTCATACATTCTCTCAATATTCCTCAACCATTAAAAAACCAAAAACCCTTCTCCATTCTTATAGTTCCTTAAAATCACCATTAAAAACCCTTCCAAAACCTTCCATTCCACTCATCATTCCTTTCAAAATTCCCTTCCATCACTGCCACAATTAAAAAGCCCCATTTTTCATCAATTTCTTGCTAATCAACATCTAAAGAAGGAAAAGGATAAGCCCAAACTTCTTGCTTAAAGAAAAAGGCTAAAGCTTAAAGCTTTTAGTATATTTCCAGCTCTTGCTCTATTTATTTTCTTATTTTCTAGCATTTACATTAACCTAGTGACTTTTTTATGTTATCATGACCCTTTTAAGATTTTCATGCATTATTGTCGCCTTGGTTGTGGTAATCTCAGGATTTTGATGATTTTCTTAATGTCTTGGTGTTGTTTGGATAGTCAAACAAGTCATGTTTTATTTTCACTATCACAACAGTCCATGTTTATGCATTTCTTTTCATGTTTCATCCACCTTCACATGTTCAACTCATACGTGAATTTTCACCCTAACATGTCTTGAACATGTTCATGCATTTTCTTGCATCTTGTTAGGTTTCATGGAACAAAAATGTCATCTTAAAAATTCCAACATGTTTTTCCTATTTAAACATGTTCATATCATTTTTATAGCATGATTCTTGATGTCATTCATGAAGTTAATATGTTTACATATCTTTTGCACTAATATCCTTGCATTTTTTCAGCTTTTCCTTGCTAAAACATTATTTTTTGTTTGAATGTGTCATCTATGTTCATCTTCATGCATGTCATATTTTGCTATTAACATGTTCATGAAAATGTTTGCTTGTTGATTACAAAAATCTGATTTAAAAAACAAACCTAATTTAAATCTATGTTGCCTCCAATAAATAGAGGATAACATGGATTTAATGTTTTCTTATAATTCATCCTCTAACCTTAGGGATAAATCAAGTAATCTATGTTTGGATTCATAATCAAATAAAGTCATGAGTTTTGGTGCCCAAAATAAGTATCCTTTTACTTGTTTTAAATGTTTAGGCCTTGATCTAAAACTTAATGCCCACATTTATGGCATCATCAAGGGGTGATTTAATTGTCCCAAGCTACTCTAAGATTGTGGAATGAATTTGCAACGCCCATGTCACCTATTCCTTTTTGTCACAGAAATTCGGATGTCCTAGGCTCGAATTTAGTCCTTAAACCCGAAAATACCAAAAAAGTCCCTATTTTTGCTCAACAGCATTATGCCAACCTTTTTTTGGAATTTTTTAATATTTTTCATTGAAAGAACATCAAATTGGCTTTTTAACAATGTTTTCTTTGCATACAAACTATTGTAGATGAGGGAATCATGATTTTTTTAATCTTCACTATTTGAAACCCCTGGAATTAGAGAACTGCATTTTGTGTAGGCCATTTTGGCCCACCAAATAATTTTTTTAAATATTTTTCCTAGGAAATTTGTGAAATTTTTTTCTAAAAAAAGTATTGTTTATGATTTAATGATGTCAAATGAGTCCGTGATGATTTTCTAGAATCCATTATGCCCTTTCCCCTGCACATGCTACTAGTGTCAAAACAAACCCAATTTACAAAATTAATTCCACATAGAAAGAGATTTTTTAGGATTTTTAGAATAATTTTACATTAAACCTTATCGAGTCACCTTTCTAATCGTATTAGGTAGCTCTTAAAACTTTTAAATTTGCTTAAAATAAATTTGAAAAAAAGGATAGTGCGATGCTATCCTTTATTTTCAACATTAATTGAAATTAATTGATTTTTCTAAATTCCTACTGTGATGCATTCATATGTCTCTAAATTTTTCGTAACCACCTTTACCAAGACATTCAAATGTCTCGAAGTGCATCTAATTGATTCCTTATGGAGTCATGTAGTACAATACAAACCTTCTAGACTTAGATCGAGGTTGAAATAAAAAGATAATTTTATTAAATTCTTGATTTTTGTTCTTAAAATTCTTTTTCCCTAAAATATTCTTTTTCTCCATAAATATCAAATTTTTAATTTTTGGGGATACTCTAACCTATTATCTAAGGGAATACTCTAACTTTGCCTTTCATTCAAAACTTGAATTTTTTTTCCTCTTTGGGGATTCCTAATCAAACCTTTTTTTAAACATATCTTTTAGAGATATTTTAACCCTATTTTTGAAAGGACACCCTAACCCTACTTTTTACCTAAAATTTGAATTTTCTCTTTCCCAAAACTTTTAGATTCTTTTAATTAAAACCTTTTCTAAACACATCCAAAACCATCACCTTTGGGCATACTTCAACCTTGCCTTTTAAAAGGATATTCTAATCCTATTTTTCAAATTTCACTCGAAATCCAAATTCTTTCTCTTGGAAATTCTCCAGTTTGTTAATTAAAATCTCCTTTTTCTATCCCCTTAAGTTACCACTGAATCTAAATGTATCTCTAAACTATCATTCTGATTATTCCTTAAAAATTGAAGACAACTACAAGATACATTTTGATCATCCCTTTCCTTTTTTGTTTTCTTATGTGTTTATTTTTATGAAATTTTATTATGTTTTCTTTTTCATTTTACTAAAATGTTTCCTTTTGTAATAACCATTGTGCATTCATACTTTAAAAATTATTTTTAAAAATTATAAGACAATGTTTCGCATCGGTATCTCTCTATGCCTGACATTGAATATCTAAATTTTTAAAATTGAAAATTTAATCCAAAAATTATTTTCATAAAAAACCCTTATATTCCTCCCACATTCAATGTACATAGGTGATCCACATTTTCTTTTAAGATCCGGATCTACAATTTTCACAAAAATCCAGGTATGAAGGGGATTATATCAAAATAATAATAAAGTGGAATCGATTAAACTAAAATCAAAGTAAGACATGGTTAGCGGGTATCGATTTTAGGCATCGTGGGGGTTACTGATCCTTCCCTATGTAGAACCAACTTCTAAACCCAATCAACGAATTTGGACTTTCCAGACCTTGAAATCAATGTTTTAAGTTTCAGAACTGGACTATTGTTTTCAATAGGCACCCGATCCTGCCGAGCTTGAAATGATTAGTGCAACTCTAAATTTATGGCCACTTTATGATAACCTTTCGAGGCTAATTGGATGAATAATTCACCTGACAATTTTTCTTCCCTTCATTTCATTACGCTTAATTTAGATCTCAATCAAGGGATAACCTAAAGGCTCTAACCAACATAACGATACCATGTTTTCTAAGTTGAGTGCATTGTCTCAGATTATGAAAAATGGTACCTAGCGATAAGAAGATCCATTTGAACTTAGTTTTCACCTTTAACATTTTATCAATTTATAGATGTCGTAGATCCATCCCCAAGTTTTAGAGCTTGTCACACATGCTTGCCCAATCTAAAGCTCGAATGTGAAGTTAGATTAAGAGAGTAGTTTTTCAAAGTGGAAGAGAAAAAGAGCAAAGTTGTATTACTTTTTGTATATCTCCTACAACGAGCTTTTCCATCAACTTACCTAAAATTAGATAATCTCCATGCCCTGACAAAAGCTAGGAAACCTTTTTACCTAAAATAGTACAAACCAAGCATTAGATGTGAATATCATTAAAGGGTAGAAGGCCATCCCATGGAAAATTGCAATGCATTTAATGACAAAGTGTAGGCCCTCATGGATACATACCTGACAAAGTTCAAACAGCTTAGGGATGCTTATTAGGGATGATTGACCATAGGGTAATATGCTAATCAAGGGCAATTTCTATATTAACTTTAAAATTCTATACCTTTCTTTATGGAAATTGTGAACCTTGGTTTGAAAATAAGAATGTTCAATTTGTGAGCATCGTACATCTTATCCTAGGCTATAACATATAGATACCTTATTTTGTTCGAGTTAATTTCTGGCATCTTAGGGCGCAATTGAAAGATGATAGAATTAAAAAAATAGAAAAATAAAATAGGGACAACTATTGTGTGTTGTCTCGCTAGGCATTATTAAGCGACACGATGCCAGGCAAATATTTTTTTGGGAAACATATGAAATATTATTGGTCATATTAAAGAAAAATGCAAAAATGAGACATTGAAGGCCACTATTCGAGGTATTACTGAATTCATTCAGATAAGCATGAGTTAATTTCCCATTTCTTATGACCAAGGTAAGGTGTTTAAAGAGCCTAAAGCGTGTTCAAGTCACATGGGTGCATAAGTATTGATACAAAGCTTTCTTGGGGCCAAGAATTCAAATTTTCATGTGTAGTATTGATTACAAGATGGTTCGGTATCGATTTATAAGATGTGGTATCAATACTTCGCCTGTTTGTATTGATACAGAGCATTTCATCTTGTGTCCCATCTTTATTCTTCTCATTTACTCAAATTCTTTGTCTATACATTTTTTTGTCTACATTGTTTATTTCTTCATCCTTTCAAGCGCTCTAATATAAGTGACCTGGATGTTTTCAATGAACCTCCAAAGATTAATATTTGGATAGTTAATTTGTACCACTAAAGTTGATTTTAATAAAGATTCTTAAAAGAATTCATTACCACTAATTCTGTTATGATTAGTTGAGCATGAAGAAAAATAGATTTTGCCCTATAAAAAGCCAATTGAAGTTATAAATCTAGAAACTAAAGAAGGTTGGAAAAAGATTAAAATCGAAACTTCCATAATACCTTTTACCAAAAATAAACTGATCAGCCTCCTCTAAGAAAACCAAGACATATTCGCCTGGTCATATTAGGACATGCTAGGACTAGACACCGATATTGTTGTCCATAGGCTTTCTTTTAAACCTAAGTGCAAACTGATTCAACAAAAGCTAAAGAGGATAAAATCAAAAATGCTCTTCAAAATCAAAGAAAAAGTTAAGAAATAATTCGAGGCAAGATTCTGTGAAGTAGCCAAATATCAAGATAGGTTACCAAAATTGTCCTAATTTTCAAAAAAGATGGTAAAATGTGAATGAGTGTTGACTATTGGGATTCAAACTGGGCCAGTCCAAAAGATAATTTCCTGTTACCCATATTAAAACTATGGTTGACAACATAACTAAGATTTCTTTACTCTTTTTCATGGATAGATTCTTGAGTTATAATTAGATCAAAATGGCATTCGAATATATGGAAAAAACTACATTCATTACTATGTAGGGATATTTTGTTACAAAGTCATGCCTTTCAGACTCAAGAATTTCAAGGCAACTTATTAAAGGGCCATGCTAACAATATTCCATGAACTAATGCACAAGAAGATTGAAGTCTATATGGATGATATGATTATCAAGTCAACATGAGAAAACGAACATGCCTTCGACCATTAGAAGCTTTTTAATGGTTACAAAATTCCAACTAAAACTAAATCCTGCCAAATGTACTTTCTTTTCATCTCTGGTAAACTATTAGGCTTCACTGTCAGTAAAAAAGGGATTAAAGTTAACCTTAATAAAGTCAAGGCTATTTAAAACATGCCACCACCTTATACCCAAAAAAGGTGAAAAGCTTTCCAGAGAGATTAAACTACATCTTCATATTCATATCCCAGCTCGTTAATAATTACAACCTGATTTTTAAGCTCATTCGTAGATAGAATCTAGGTTATTGAATAAAGAATGTCAAGAAGCCTTTAACAAGGTCAAACATTACCTATCAAACCCATCAATATTAGTACCACCAGTTCTGAGTCAACTTCTAATCCTATATTTTAGTTTTTGACAAATCTATGGGTTGTTTGTTTGGACAACATGACAAGTTAGGAAAGAAAGAATAAGCTATTTACTATTTAAGCAAGAAGTTCACAGAGTATAGGAACAACTGCTCCATAATGGAAAAATTATGTTGTGCTTTTATTTGGACCACCTAAAGATTTAGGCTGTACATGTTATACCATACCATATGGCTAATTGCAAGGCTCAATCCTATCAAGTACCTATATAAAGCCCTTACAATATTAGAAAGATTAGCTAGATGGCAAGTTTTACTTTCCAAATATGACATTATTTATGTCAACCAAAAGCCATTAAAGGTACCGTAATAGTTGATTTCTTGGTAACTTAAGCAATAAACAACTATGAGCCACTGAACTTTGATTACCTAGATAAAGACTTTATGTATATAACCAAAAGAGAAGAAGCCCCGAGTTATGACCCCTTTTGGAAGATGCACTTTGATGGAGAGTTAAATATTTTGAAACATAGGATTGGGCCAATACTGATCTCACTTGATGTGAATCATTATCCTTTCATAGCTAGACTAAACTTTAACTACACCAACAACATAGTAGGGTATAAGGCCTATGTCATAAGGCTTCAAGTGGCTACCAAGAGAAATTTTAAGACTTTATGAGCTTTAGGGATTTAGCTAGTCATTTACCAATTAAAAGGGGAATGGCAAACTATAACCCTAAGCGAATTCATTATAGGAAACTAATCTCAGAACAAAAGAAAGAATATGAAGATATTAGTTTTTGGCATCTGCCTCAAGAAGAAAAGCAAAAGATTAATGCCTTGGCATCTTATAAGCTATGATTCAAAGTTAATCGGGATTTAAATGTCACTCTTATTTAGATGAGTATTTATACAACCCTTGTACACTATCAAAACATCAAAGAAAAGAGGGATGGTTTACCATGGTATCATGACATCCTCAGCCACATTAGGAATCAACAGTACCCTAAACATGCCATAGAAAATGATAAAAAGGCCATTAGAAAAATAGCTATAGGATTTGTTCTAGATAAGGAAATCCTATACAAGATAAGTTGTGATCAATTATTACCCAAAGAATTCTAAAAGAAGTTTGTGAGGGGATCTATAGCATGCACGCCAATAGGCATTGGATGGTAAAACAAGTCATGAGATCAGGCTATTATTGGTTAACTATTAAAAGGGATTATATCAACTACACCCAAAAATACCATAAATGCTATATCTATGCGGACAAGATCAGCATCCTACCATCACCACCTCATGTTATGAAAACCCTATGGCCCTTCTTTATGTAAGGCATGGATATGATCTGGCCTATCATCTCTAAAGCCTCTAATGGACATCAATTCATTCTAGTGGCAAATCGACTATTTCACCAAATGGGTAAAGGTGACCTTATAGGCCAATATTGCCAAGTCAGTTATGTGTAAGTTCATGAAGAAGGACATCATCTATTGATATAGACTTCCCAAACAAATTATCATGGATAATACTCATAGCTTGAAGAATAGCATGATGCAAGTAGTATGCTCACAATTTAAAATCTAGCATCACAAATCGATGCAATATCGATCGAATATGAATAAGGTCATTAAGGCAGCTAAAAAGAATATCAAGAAAATGGTCAAGAAAATGGCTCAAGCTTACAAAAACTAACATGAGAAGCTACCCTTTGCACTCTATACAATTTAAACCTCAGTTTGGACTGTGGGTGCACCCTATTTTCCTTAATCTACTAGATAAAAGTTGTCCTACGTATCAAAATCAAGATCCCTTCCCTAAGAGTCTAATTAGAAGCTAAACTCTAAAAAGTCGAATGGGTAAAGAATATATATGATCAGCTAAACCTTATTGAAAAAGATAAATGAAAGCTTTCTGCTATGGGAAAATGTACCAAAAACACATGATTAAGGCCCATAACAAAAATGTTTGCTCTCACCAGTTTCATGAACGTAAACTAGTACTCAACAAAATTCTTTCAATCTATAAAGACACTAGAGGTAAGTGAGCCCTTAATTAGGAGGGACCTTATGTCATGAAACAAGCTTTTTTCGGAAGGGCCATAATCGTAAGAGAAATTGAAGGTAATGTCTTGCCTAATCTAGTTAATTCAAACTCTGTTAAGAAATACTATGCTTAAAGGATAAAAACCCAAAGGGGAATCCTATATAATAAAAAGGTTTAAAAAGTTAAAAAAGGAAAAGGTTCTAAATAAAATCCCGTAAAGGGCATTTAGGCAGCCAACCTAACTTGAGTCCAAAGCTTACAAGGATAGTTTAAGAAAACTAAGCTTAACTAGACCCAAACTTAATTGAACTAAATCGGATCCTACCTAAGTACTTGCTAAAAAAACCTGGGTTAAATTTCCCTTAACCCTAGCTGTATTTAATTAAACTCAGTCTTACCTCGATTAAACCCAGTTGGAACTGTAGTTAAACCAAGTCAAACCCTACCTCATATCAGAATAAACCTCAAGCAAACCTAACCTATCCCAAGTTTGGAGAGATAAAGAGAAAATACTCAAGTCTAGAGTAATTATAAAATAGCACTGGACAACCGTAGAGATCTTCTGAAGATAAGTTTACCTCAAACATGTTGATCGTTTGGAAAGATTTCAAGATGAATTGGATGAAACATTCATGTCATGATTATCAGGGACATTAATCACCTAAAAGATTACCTTCTTATCATTTTGCTTCCTTTTCATTACACTTTTTTGGTTAAATATAAATAGAATTACATTATTTTTCTTGTCATGAATGAAATACTATCTTATTTCTTTTTAACCCTTTAACACTACATCTATATTACATTATGCTTGTCATTTAATTGATAATACCTGATAAATTGAACAAAATTTATGAAAAAAATTTCTTGATATTACATTAAAAAGATGAGAAAAGCATAGAGAGCTTTATATGTACCTTGATTGTTAAGATCATAAACCTTGTAATGCTCAATGTATGCCAATCATGACCATATGTCAACCTTTCTTGGCTTCCAAAAGTCACCCATAATGAAAAGCCATCAAGCCTAAGCCAAACTCATACACCCTAGTAAAAAGTTATGTCAAGACTCAAATGCTAACCAAACTAGTCAAGGTATGCCAACAACATTCATGCAGTCCTTAAACTATCAACAAACCTAACTGACTATATCAAAAAAGATCATCACATATCCTAAATTAAGAAACATAAATCTTTAAATTGTCAAAAAAATCATCAAACATCCTAAGTCAAAAAGCATGGTCACCCAAATTCTCACTTTATTAGAAAAGCTTATCCAATACCCCAAGTTAAAAAAATAATTATCCAAACATCAAATTATCCAAGAAGAGTTATGATCTCAAAGCCTATTAAGTTTGAAGTCAGGACCTCAATTTGTGGTATTAGGGAAATGGTTATTAGAGCTTTTAGTCGAAAAGATAACTAACAATGTCTATTCCTTTATTGAACCTTATGTCATGATCATATAGTTATATCATGAAAAAGGTTGCACTTGCATCATTGCATCATGCATTCATATTGTCATCACATAATATTATTTTTAAGTGTCACATCAAGCAAAATCTTTTAAACCTCAAAGAACTTCCTGATGAAAATCTTAGCATCAAATATTAACAAATCAAAAGGTTGTTTCGGTAAGAACCCTATCATTCTAAGATATCACATTAAGAAAGCCAAGCCTAATAATGCTGATGGACTAGTTTTAACTAATTGAGCCTCTGTTAGTAAAGTCAAACCCCAGTGATGTCGAAAGGTCAGTCTTGGCTAATTAGCCCATGTCATTAAGAGTCAAAACCCAATGATGTCGTTAGCTCTATCTCGGTTAATTGGCCTATGCCATCAAAAGTCTAAGTCTAGAGATAATGATAAATAAGTTCTGGCTAATTAGCCTATGTCAAGAATCTTTTTTAAAAATCTTTTCGAATTTCAACATCGCTAGCCATGACTTGGCACATTAGCATTCTATAATTTTTAAGTTAAACCTAGGATTGTAATCTAGGTCTTTCATTTGAAATTTGGTAAGAAATCTTTTCATAGTCCAATTTTGCTAGCCATGATTTGACATATTAGCATTTAATCTTTTTAAGTCGAACTTAGGGATAGGTTGAACTTATTATTGTAGTGCAAGTTTTTCATCCAAAATTTATCCAGAAATCTTTTTAAAGTCCAATATTGCTAGCCTGATTTAACACATTGGCATTCTATTATTTGTAAGTCGAATCTAGGCATACGTCATGCTTAGGATTACAATCTAGGTCTTTCATCCAAAATCTATGAATTTTTTTTAGATTCCATTATTGCTAGCTATAATTTGGCATATTAATATTCTTTCATTTTTAAGTTGAATCTAGGGATAGGTTAAGCCTAGGATCACAGTCTAGGTATTTCATCTAAAATCTATCGAAAAATCTTTTCAAAGTTTAATGTTACTAGCCGTGATTCAGTACATTGGCATTCTATCATCTTTAAATTGAACCCAGGGATAGGTCGAGCCTAGGATCTTAGCCTAGGTTTTTCATCCAAGAATTTGAATTTAACTTTTTGCAAAAATTGGAACCACGGCCAAAATTATGTTTTATCCCAGCGTTATATTAATTTTAGTATTATCATTGTAAGAATACAAGGTATAATTAGGTATACCCTAGACAATGGTGTTTATCGGTCTTTGCCTTGCTCCTGATACTTAGTAATAGCCAAAAAAAACATCTAAGGCATCAAAGGTCATTATTCAAGGCATCATCGGGTCTATTTGGATAAGCACGGGTCAGTTATACATTATTTTTAGCTGAAGTCAGGTGTCCGATGAGCTAAAAATACATAAAATCCATACTTTCATGAGTGGGAATCAATACATGGCATTTAGGTATTGATACAAGGCTTCCATATCATCAAAATCCTAAAAAACCCACTTTTGGTATTGATACAAAAAGTCCATGTATCTATACAATTATTATGCTATCAATACTAGAGGTTTTGTTATCGACACCAGGTTATGAAGTATCGATACTTAGGAAAATTTTATGCTTGGTATCGATAAAAAGTTCATTGTCTTAAAACTAGAAAGCAAAATGGCATTAAGTATCGATACATGGCCATTTTGTGTTGATACTGAAAGGCAAAGTTTGCCTTATGTATCAATACACAATCTTTGGTATTGATATGATAAGGCAAAATTTACCTCATTTATGCCATTTTCATATCTTTTCATTGCATGAATTTGGTCATAACCTTTAGCCTAAAAAAATCCAACCTTAAACATAATTTCCTAAAAATCATATGAACTTAATTTTTGGGCATGAACATTGGGTTATAACATTTTGGAATAGTTCATTAAGCTTGTTATATGGGCATTTCATGCTATAATGTAGATTAATAAGGGGAAACTTGTCCTTGCTTATAGTATTAGCTCATCCCTGGTTTGTTTCTACTATTAAGGATCTATAACAACTAATAAAATGCTAAAAGCTTGCATCTTAGTACAATAACTCATCATATGATACCTTTCAAATATCCTTAATACCTCATATTTACTAGGTTTTTGATGGCTGAGATCGAATCCTATAGAAGATACATGATTAGCTTAGCTAAAAGGACCTTTACACATATTTTACATCAACCATTGCACTTAAAAAAATTTTCATCCCCATAGCTCCTCCTCAGCCCCTCCAAAAACCCTATTAAAACCCTTCACAACCATTGCCTCTCCTTAAAATACACTCTTCCCTTGATATAACAACCTTCAAGCTTGTTCTTAGCCATATTTTCTTGCTAACATCATAACGAGAGAAGGCAAGAAAGTGAGTTATAAGTTTAAAACATTTTCTACTGAAGATTACCAATAAGGTTTTTAAAACTTTGGGGTATATTTCTTATCTTTTCTTTCTTCATCTATCTGTCCTTTTGTATTTGCATCATTTTAATGAGCCCCAACATGTAACATGACCTTATCTTAGGATTTTCATGTATCTTGTAGCCTTGAATATGGTAGACTTAAGATTTTTCATGTTTTATTGACTCCTTCATCATGTTTCCTTATTCTTATATGCTTGGTTCATCTTGAAAATGTATTTTGATGCTGTCATGAAATTCCAGCAAGTTGTTTTTTTTGTTTAAGTATGTTTATGTAATTTTCATTGCTTATTTCTTAATATCATCCATTCAGCTAATACATTTATGCATTTTCAAGCTCATCTCTTTACATGTTATCATTATTTTCCATGTCAAACATCTTGTTTGCTTACTTGAATGTGGTTTTCACGTTTATTGTCATGAATATCATATTTAGCTCATTAAATGTTTGTCAAAATGTTTGTTTATTGCTTCCCAAAAATTTATTTTCCTAAAACCCCTAAGTTAAGCCCATGTTAACCTTAATAAATAAGAAGTAACATGAGCTTAAGTTTTTCTATTATTGGTATTCCAATCTTGAGAAAAAATCAAGTTTGCCATGTTTGGATTCAATGTTTATTGAGGTTACATGTTCTGTTTTTAAAAATAAAATGTTTATTTTACTGTTCAAAGTTCTTTGTGCTTTAATATTTTTGCCTAGAATCTTTGTGTTTGTGACATGGTCAATAAGTTGTTTCATCATCACAAACTACTTCAAGATGTAAATGAGCTTGTGAAGCCCATGTCATTCATTCCTTTGTGCCAAGGATGTTCGGATGTCCATGGCTAGAGGTCAGTCCTAAGAAACATAAAAAAAAAAACCATTCCCATATTTTTGCACTAATGGTATTGTAATCATAACTTGAAAAATCATTTTTAAACCTTAAACCATTTTTATGAATTTTATGATATTTTTCCCTGAAAGGGCATCAAAAAAGTATCTCATTTGCCCTCAGATCATTTTGAATGAGGGAGTTGTGTTTTTTTTAATTGAGGCTACCTAAAACCCTTGATATCAAATAACTTGCATTTTATTTGGGCCATTTTGGCCCATCAATTTTTTTTATTTTTTAAATATTTTTCCTAAATATTTCATGAAATTCCTCTTATGGAAAAGTATTGCTTGTGATTTATTGATATTGTATCAGTTAAGAATGATTTTTCAAAGTTCGCTACACCCTTTCCCTTGTACATGATGTCAGCATTGCATTTGACCCAAATTAAAATATTATTTTTGCCCAAAAAGCTATTTTTTTAGATTTTTTGGAATATTTTTACGTTAACTCTTATGAGTCACCTTTTCAATGGTACCTCACTTGACCCTTGAAACCTTTAAATTTTCCTAAAATCAAATAGAAAAGAGTGATAGCTTGATGCTATCCCTCATTTTTAGTCGTAGTCAAAATCAATTGATTTTTTTGAATCCTACTTTGAAGCATTTGAATGTCTCTAAGTGATCCTAATTAACCCCTTTGAGTCAAACATGTGCGTCAACCTCATAAGGTCAAATCAAAGCACAAGCCTTTTTCAAATTCCATTTCTCCTATTTTGTCAAATTTTCAATTTTATAAATAAAAAAATTATTAATTTTGTCAAGAATTATTGAAACTACCATTTTGTCAAGAAATAACTGAACCTTCATTAAGCTAAGCCTTTTAAGCTTGTCACTCTAAAAATCATCAAAATTTTCATCTATGAGGATACTCCAACCTTGCTTTTCAAAAATTGTCAAAACTTAAATTTTTTCCTTCTTGGACCTTCATCAAACTACACAAATTCAAACTCGATTTTTGGGCCTCAAGCAAAATAATGGATCTAAACAAGTTTCAAAATTGTTAACTTAGATGTTTCTAAATAATCGATGATAATTACAAGATACATTCTAATCATCCTCCCTTCTTTTTTGTTATTTTGTGTGATTTATTTTATGTCATATTATCTCATTTTATCATCTTACTAAGACGTTTCCTTTGTGATGGTCATCTTGCATCCATGTTTTCCAAATCATTTTTAAAAAAAAAATTATAAAGCAATATTCCATGTCAGTAGCTCTCTAGTGCTTGATACGGGATATCTGATTTTTAAAACTTAAATCCAAAAAATATTTTAGTCAAAATCCCTATGTTCCCCATTTCACTAGGGCACGTACGACATTCAAATTTTTATCTAAAACTCAAATTTATTTTACACAAATTTAAGCATTAGAAAAAGGATTGTATTGAAATAATAACAAGTCAAGATCGAGGAAACTGAACCAAGTTAAGACATGACTAGTTAGGTACCGATTTCAATCGTCGTAGGAAGGTTCATACCTCATTGCATGTAACCAACTCTCGAACCCAACTGATAAATCTTTAGATCATATGGACCATGGAATCAACGCCTTAAGTTTTGCAACTTGAAATATGTGTTTCAATAAGCATACGATCATGCTTAGTCCAAATGATCAGTTATGACTCTAAGCATTGGTCATTTTATGGCGACCAATGGAGAATGATAGGATGAGTGATTCATCCAATGTTCCCTCTCCCGAGTTGTAAAGGAAGAGTCCTAGTCAAAAGGGCATTCCCTCATCAAGAATTATATTACTTTCCATATCATAATATTTTCAAGTTACGCGTGCCTCTTCTAGCGAAAAGGGTGGGCATATTGCCGACAATCACAGCTCAGCAGTTCAATATTTACCTCGATGTCCTATTATTGCCCATTATCAAACTATGTATCTAACGTGTGTGCAGGTTAGATAATGAAGTTTTGGGTCTCGGCCATCATTACATTCCTAAAATTATTGCAGTATTTGCTAAGGTAAAAGTTTAAAGTTACTTTATTTAAAGCTTCTTAACCTAAATGCTATTTTTTTTTTTGAATTACTTGTTTTGAGCTAACAATACAAGAAGAAATGAAATTTTTTTGTTGTGCTACCTGTCTTTCTTATATATATTGTATCAGGTATTTAAGGTGCATTTGATGAACAAATAATGGACAGGATATAATGAAAATCATGTTATTCTAAGTACATTTAAAATGGAGGATCACATTGCAAATAAGGTGACTTATTCTCCTAATATAGGATGACTTAATCCTTTCAAAAAGGGAAGGATTATATTTAATCCCATGGGATTGGATGATAGGTATTTTGTTAATCCCTATTTTAAACCTAAAGTCTACAAACTTGAGCCAATTATAGAGTGCCACATGCTGTTGTCCAATTGGCAAGCCCAAAGTGGCATATGTTTCCTTTGTCTTCTTCCTTTTATATTTTTTCCCAATATTTTTTTCTTTGTTTTTCTTGGGAAAAATTCACATTCCTTATGCTTTTCTTATTGTGCTAATCTACTTACCTTTTTTTCTTTTCTTTTTTGTAAATATACTTTTTTGGTACATATACTTTCTCTTTTGTAAATATATGCTATCAAGATTTATTTCCTTTTTTTAAAAAAATATTATCTAGCCTTCTTTGATATAGTTCTGTTGCATAAACATTTAAAATAAATAAAAAAAGAGATTTAAGATAAGAAAAGATGGTTTTGGTGTTTTATTTTTGACTCCATTGAATAAAATCTAAAAGATATTTAAAAATTAGAAATCTAGAGAAAAAAATTTTACAATTTTGTGTATCTTTCTTGTTTTTATCTTTTTGTAAAGTATGACTAACGAACAAAAAAAGTGAACAAAACTAGAAAATAATTGCAAAAAAGAGTGAATTAAATCTTGACACTTAGACTGATAGTTTTTGACAAGTATATTACTCACATTTGCAAGATGAAATATTTTTTTTCTTGTTGTTTAATTCTTTTACTTAATAAATTTTATGAAATCATGAAAAGAATAATATAGTAAGTATATAGCAGATGAAGTATATGTTAGTTCATTGGATTAATATGATACTTTATTCATATGGCATAGTTTAAGTTTTTTTTTTCATTTTTTTAAATAGGGTTACCTAATTTATTTTATACATATAAATCTTTTGTTAGATGGTGCTTGAATAAATAAAATTTTGGGAGGTATTTTTCAATTCTTTTATAGAAAAGAAATACAATTGTTTAATTAATTGAGAAATTATATCGCTCATGGCTCTTCATGAATGTAAAAAATTTGCATAGAAAAGAGTAATTTTGTTAAAAAAAATCATTACTCATCTACATTTAATCTTATATAGATGAAACATCGTATGGATAAAAAATACATATATCTTGCTCTTAGTTCTTTCCACGCACCAAAGTAGGATAGGTTGATATTTTTTTACCAATCCACTTATCTTATTTTACCTTATTTCTCTCCTTAATCTATAGTTTATATTGTAGCATAGTATCTCCTAAATTAATTTCACTTCCAACTTATAACATTGAAGGCACTGTTGCATTCATAATTAAACCAAATGAGAGACTTCTTGTCTAGTTGCCAATAAACTTTAGTATTGTATCCATATCAAACATGGCATGGTGGCTTTGTTTTGTCTCACCTATCTGACTATTGTGGCTTCTATGTGAGCATTTATATCCAAAAACATTATTTTTCCATGTGTCTATGTCTAGGCTTGTAGACGAGACATTTATTAATAAATCATTTTCCTTTGTTTCAGCCCCTCTGTTTTAATTCTGTTGTTGATAGAAAAATATATGGATATATCAAAGCTTGAATAATTCTTATTGCATTTTTAAATTAGTGTGTTGATGCAAAACCCATCTCTTTTGTTCTTATGGTTTTAGGGGTGGAAATATTGTAAAGAACAAAAAAATGAGGGAAAGTAAGTAAGGTATGTATTTCATGTAATAAGGAAATAACAATTTTGAAAGGAGACCAAAAGTTGAATTCTTTTACGGGTGTAACATATGACCTTTAGTATGTTCTCTTACAGATAGTTGTGATTTTGTAGGTTCTATGTGGTAAGGATCTAGCCACCGAACAAACTACCAGTCGGATGGTCAATCTACTGAGGCAGCTTCAGCAAACTTTGCCATTAGCAACATTGGCCTCTACTTGGTCATCTTTGCAGCCACAGCAACAACTTGCTTTGCAATCCATTCTCTCCTCATAGTACATTGGCTTGACGACTATCTGTTTGTGTGTTGAAGCATATTTAATACCAATTTTTTTCTTGGAAAAGGTCCCCTTTATTTTTGTGCAATGTTTTAGCCCTAAGGCAGCGAAGCTCTGATTGTTGAGAGTCATCAGCGCAATTGAAATGAATCCATTTTTTTCTTTATTAATATTTTTGTAGATGTGTAATGTTGGACTTTATGTGGCCTACATGATAATAAATAGACCAAGATAATTAAATCAAATTATTAAGGTGAAATTATAAAGTAAATCCTAATTCAGTTTAACTAGTCTAGTGATAAGAGTTAAACTCTACTTCAGTAACTATTTAGAATACAGATTCTTTAATAGTAGGATACAACTTTAATTAGTTTTCTAGTATAGGTCCCTAGTCTAGTCTATGAAAATTGCCTGTGCACCATCATAAGGGAATTATCAAGAAAAAGATATAGACTAGAAGGCTGATACGAGGTGTTTGTCTTCGTGTATTTAAAGCAAGACTGGGTTTTTTATCAACAAAGGCTAGAGGTACGTTTTATTTAAATTATTACAAGTGGCATCAGAGCTAGACTTTCTAGCCTTGTTCTTCAGATCATCCAGTGAGATTCGTTAAAGATGAATTTTTTTGTGCATATATTGTTTATGCAATTAAATAATTCGTATTGAGGATAAACGAGTTATAATAAATATAGTAAAATCATGAAATTGAATTTTTAACATTCTATAATTAATTTCATAATTTGTACTTATACATCGAAATATATTTCATGAATATACTATGAATTTGTATGTATATTTTATGTATTAAAATTTAATCACAAAATTCTTGGTTAGTTTATGTAAAACCAAAATTGTTAGAGGGTTTTAATAGATTAATCATCTATCTATGTTAGTAAACCCTAAGATTAAAAGAAAGATGAATAAAACAAGAAAATTTTGTGGTATATTGAAATAGGACTAATATTGTTTTATAGAATTCAAGTAATCTTGAATGTTTGATGATGATTTTTGTGTTTTTGATCAAAATTGATGCATAGGTCATGTAAATCTAGTATAAACTCATGTTTTTAGGCCTTTAATTACATGAAATATAGATTAAAAACAAAAAAATATGAGTAAAAAGAAGAAGCAGACTCGAATTGGGTCAGAAAAATCCAGATGAAGAAAACCTGGGACAAAATCCAGACGAAGTCGACACACATACCTCGAGGCCGTTTTGGTTTTGTTTTTTTCTAGACTTAAGTATGTTATGATTTTTTATTTTTTTATGATTTTTATGAATTTTTTAAGTCACGTAAAGTATTTATTATTTAATATTAGTGTTTAATTAAATAATAAATATGTTTATGCATAAATAGTCTATGATTTTATTTCATGATAAAATATTTTGATATGTTGGGAATATTTTGGCAGTATGTACTCTCCCTAGATAATGTCCAAATATTTGTACTCTTAACCTAAAGGTTAAGTGCATATATATATATATATATGATTAAGTTTGTTATTGGAATTACAATGTAAATATGCACATTCACATGTCATGAGATAAATACATTATGATTCTATCAATATTTTTTTTATATGTGACTTAAGGATGCATGTCATATATTATATCATGATATTTTTTTAAATCAATTATAGTAATTAGAAATTTTGTTGTAGTATGTAAATTTTTACTACATAAAGAATTGATGCTATTAAAGATCTAAATCAATAGCTTGATATTAGCCAAAGCAATTTAAGTTACGTGATTTAGATAAATTTATAGCTATTTAAAATAAAGAATTTTTTTAAGTAACTACATACAGTAAACATCAATAAAGTTTTATGTCATAAATTTTTTTGGTATATATTTAGGTCATTAAATCATGTATATAATTATTTATGGTATACATATATTATGTCATCATAAAGAATCTAAACTAATTACTTAGGAGCAGCCATAGCATCTTAGGTTGATTGTTTAGTTAAATTAGTAGTTATTTAAATTAAAGTTTTTTTTGAATAACTACATACGGGGATGACATTAATATGTAATTGTTTATACTATAATTGCAATAAGTTAACATGATTTAATATTATATTCTGCTACAATTATTAAAATGCAGTAAAAAATTCTATATCTATTAGGAATGTCATTATTAAAGTTCTAAATTGCTAGCTTAAGAGTAGCCACAGCATCTTAAGTTGGTTGATTTGGATGACAATGGTTAATTATTTAAAATAAAGTTTCCTCTAAATAACTACATAAAAAATGGTATCGATAAAGAATATTGTGATATGCAATAAGTTTTATGCATGATTGTCAGATGTTATTATTAACTTCTAAATTGTTAACTTAAAAGTAGTCACAGCATCTTAAGTTAATTTATTTAGATAAAATAGTAGTTATTTAAAACTACGTTAAAAAAATGATATCCATAAATTGTTAGACCATGAAATTAGTTATTTGGCCCCACAGGGAAATAATTAATTTTGTAAAATGGTTAAAGGATAAAACAATATCATGTTAAAGTTAAATTTTCCTATACCCACAGGTATGGATTATTTAATTTTAGTGTTTTAAAGTTATTGTTTTATTATTAAAGTTATGTAAATTTGTATGCATAATGCACCTCTTCCTACAGGAAGATTTGGATTTACATTTGAATATAAAGTATTTTATTCAATCAAAGTATAATTCCTTGCATTTTGCAGCAATTTCTACTATTATGATTAATAAGGCTACTAGAATAAAATGCTATTCGGTGATGAAAAATTACTCTAATAAAGGAGTGAATTAAATTATTTTTTTATATAAGGACCTTGACTTCGGATTTTGGGTGGACAACTTGTCCTCAACGAATGAAATATGCAAAAGGTAAATAGATTTCGGTGTACAGTGGGAGAATCTAACCATTTAAGGATAATCTACATCAACTCTATATTAGTAAATCAATTTGGATTTATCTTAAAGGCTATAAGGTCAACGATAATTGTAAAGGCACTAAAGACCAGATTGTTAAATCTGATAAGGTTTTGGCTATCACCCTAATAAGGATGCTTTCACGAATAAAGTGCAACAATTCTAAAATTGTGCTTGAGCACATTATGGGATTTGAGAGATATTGTTGCTCATCTTAAATCTTCGAAATTGAGTTTTTTGAGTAAATTTCTTATCACTTTCATGTTCAACTTTTTTCCTAATGAGTATAACCATGAGAAACACATATAAAGTAAATGGTTTATCAATGAACTCTCAGTTATATGTGTTTAAGAAGAAAAGATATTAAAAAATGAGAAAATAGATTTAGTTAGCCTAGTGACTCAAGGTAAAATGTGATAAATAGGCAATAAAGGTGAAAAAGAAAAAAATGCTAATAAAGAAAATGGCATCAAGTCCTTCATTTTGTTTTAATTCAGATACATAAAAAAAATTACCTAAAGTATAAAAGGGACTCGAAAATAAAGGTAAACTCATTTTGTATGAATCTCTTTTAGTGATGTTCCTAATAACATATGGTGGTTGGACTTATGTTCAATAAATTATATTTATATAACCATTTAAGGTTTCTTGAAGTCAGGGAAACCAAAGAAAAATGGGAAAAACTTCTACCATAGAAATCATGAAGGACTATCAGGATCATTTTTTGAAATTAAGATTTGTTTTAAAACTTAAAAATGTTTTATCTATTATTTTAGAAATTTTCTTTATTAAAAGAATTTTGAATTTAAATTTTTAAATTTTGTTGTCAAAATTTCAAAAAAAAAAATTTATTAGATTTTTCATCATAAACGTGGATCATGATTGTGAGAATAAGTTTGTTAACTATTTTACATGATTTTTGGTAGTAAAGAAGTGCTACATATAAAACTCCTTTAAAGTTATGGTATAAAAATTATGTCACATCTCCATATAGAAATTGAGGAGCATTGACAATGATCAAGTTCTTGAAACTTTTGAGTTTGACATTTAAGTTAGTTGCATTAAGGAAAAAGCAAACTAACAAGTCCACTAAAGGGAGCTAAAGAAAGCACTGTAATATTTAGAGATTATATATTTTCTCCTAAGTTTATGGATTAGTGCATTAAAACTGTTATTGATGTTTTTATTAAAGTACCAACTAAATTATTTTCTAAATTTTCTTAGAATTACGGAATAGTTGAAATCCAACTTAAGACATTATGAACTTGGGTTGTCCAGTTAAAGTGAAGGCTAGGAACCCAAACATAAGGATACTAGATCCAAGAATAAGTTAGCAGTTGTAAGTTATGCAATTAACTTATAGGGGTAAAGGTTTCAAATGTCTCTCATATTCAACAAGGATTGTTGAAATTGGAAATGCTAAGTTCCTTATGGATCATGGGCCAGTAGGAGTAACTTTTCTTGTAAGGTTGATATTGAGGAATAAATTTATTTAAATTGATCTTTTGTAAAGGACTTGATTGTGTCTCAGAACAAACATACAAAATTAACTAGAGAGAAATCAAATCAAGTACAACCTTTACAATAGATCATTAATCTCACTGACTAAAGGTGTACAAATTGGACAAATGATTATAGAATTAAGAGATCTAATGAGCAAGAAACTAGACATTTCTATGACTTGGTTGTATACCTATAAAAGTCTAATTTAGATATTGGACATAAAGATGATCTCGTTTTCATTGGGCATGAAAAGTGAAGATTTCACACTTTGGCATAAAGTTATGATAAAAGAGATGGAACCAATGGCCAATAATCAAGTCTAATAACTCGTTGAATTGCCTTTTAGTAATTTTGAACGATATAAGGTTAAACTAATGGTCAAAAGTTTCATTCAAAGAAGGTATTAATTACCATGGAACTTTCTCTCAAGTTTTTTATAAAAGTTCCATTTAGAATTATTATAGCTTTTGTAGCTCATTTTTTATTAAGAGTTACATTAAATGATAGTGAAAATAACTTGCTTGAATAGGGATCTTAAGAGGTATATATGATTCTACCAGAAGATTTCTTTGAAAGCTCAATATATATACTAAAACAAGCATCCTACTAATGGTATGTAAAGTTTAACATTTACCCAAATGTTGATCATTTTTATCCCTTAAAGTCAGTGGGAGTAAAGTCATAATTTTTGTCTTATATATTGGTCGTATTCTCCTTGCAGAAGTGATCCAGCTTTGTTGTATGAGATAATATTTTCTTTCTAAAAACTTGATATAAAGAAATTAAGTGAAACTTCATATGTCATAGGCATAAAGATTCATAAAGATAAGTTTGAAAAAATATTAAGTCTATCTGAGAAAGCCTATTAAGATAGTTTTAGAAAGAATTAAATGCAAATCCATTCAACTATAAGGGTACAAATTATGAAGGAGAAATTTTAATCTAAGCTAATATCTCTAAATAATTTGATAAAGAGCATATGAAAGGCATTACATATGCATTGGGAGCCTTATATACTATCAGGTTTATATAAACTTGACATAAGGTTTACAGTAGAAGTGCTTGGCAAATATTACAGTATTCTTAGACTTGGACTATGAAAGCTGTTAAAGGAATTATAAAGTAATATCACAGGCAATAAGGTTGAGATATTTTATCTCTAGTTTGAGAGTTGTCAACGAGGCCACTAAAGATCTATTATGATAACTCTTATGCAATATGCTTTTCTAAGAATGATAAAAGTGGGAGTCACAGCAAGCAAATAGATATAAAGTAGCTTGTTGTTTGAGACTTTAAAAAAAATAAGAAGTGGATATCCAACATATTAGTACAAATTAATAATAGCCGATCCTATGACCAAAGCATTGTCGATAAAACAGTTTAAAATTCATGTGGATCATATGGGGCTAATTAAATTTTGTCAAGATGTATATTGGCTTCTTTGATTATGTTAATTTCATATTCTTAGAGTTTATGGACATGATTCAGTTTGTGCACATAAAGATTACATGTCAGGTGGACCTTGAATGATTAAAGAAAATTTATTCGTAAAGTATTATCTCATAAAGTGCTCTTTTAAAGATGATCCTACATTATAATACAGGGAAGGGAATATTAGTTTTAGAATGCTACCGCCATGATTCGTGCTATGTGAAATCTTTACTTAAGTGGGAGTCAAACTAGAGTAACTTATGGCTATGTTAATGTTTTGGATTTAATTATCACCTATTCGAGTTCTAGGTTTATCATATATGCCAAGTGGGAGAATGTTGGACTTTATGTGCCCACATGATAATAAATTGACCAAGATAATTAAATCAAATTATTAATGTGAAATTATAAAGTAAATCCTAATTCAGTTTAACTACTCTAGTGATAAGAGTTAAACTCAACTTCAGTAACTAATTAAAATACAGATTCCTTGATGGTAGGATACAACTTTCATTAGTTCTAGTATAGGTCCCTAATCTAGTGTATGAAAATTACCTATGCACCATCATAAGGTAATTATCAAGAAAAGATATAGACTAGAAGGCTTATATAGGGTGTTCGTCTTTGTGTATCTGGAGCGAAACTGGGTTCTTGATCAACAATGGCTAGAGGTACGTTTTATTTAAATTATTACATATAGTATAAAGTAATTATTTATAATGCAGGAGTATTGAATGTAGAAAAAAAAGAGAGTTATGATTTGTGGTATGTGAGCATCTTTTGTGAGTCAGTGTATGTGAGTTTTTGAGGGTTTTCAGTTAGGAAGGCAATTTTGTATTAGTTGGTCTCAAATGTGTTCATTTTAGTTTTACACATTTCCCGACTATGGCTGAAGTTTTTAGTGGTTATTCTTTCATAATGTTTACAATTTTTGCCATAAAAGAAACCGAGAACATAATGGATTCTCACTTTTCTGTTTGTTTTTTGAATTTGTCATTTATTTGCTCTTGAAGCTTCTCAATTTATACGAATCATGCTTGTTAGGGAACATTGAGTTTAGTTACCAATCTAGGATTTAACTTTCCTTGTATGTCAGAGAATATTCACTTTTATTATTTTGCTGCCTCCATCGTTTTTTGGCACATTCCTCATATTTTAACACATGCTATACAAAATTTATGGGTTACTTTATTATGCATCAAGTAATTGTGTATCTCGTCATTTTGTGTTTTGTTTTACTGTCAAAAACATAATACATATTATGTATCAAAATTTTATACATAAATATTTTATATTAAATATATTGTGTTTAATGTAACATATTTATATCATATTTTAAATTATCAAATTTATTATAAGAGAATGCAGGAATTTTTTTTCTTTTTTTTGGCTTTCGAGCTCATCCTACTGATCACAAGGTTCATATCTTGACTAAGATAATCAGGGCTATATTTGGTTGTTATTTTGGCTAATTGCTTGTTTGTTTTTTTTATTTGTATTCTATAATCTCTTACAATATATTAAAGCATACTTGTTAATTAGACGGGTCAAATCAATTTGGCTTAAGTCAATTTTAAGTTCGAATCATTTTTAGTTTGAATTAATCAAGTTTAATGTTTAGTATAATTGGGTTTGACCATTTAGGTCAATTAGGTTTGACCCTTGAGTTATACGAATTTAAATCATTTGTGTTTAATTTATTACTGTCAAATTTAAATCAAATTTAATTTAAATGAATTATTTGATCAGGTTAAATTTAATTAAAATTTGATTAAAATATAGAAAATGGATATTTAAATATAAAAATTATTTTTAATAAAAAATAAAAATATCTATTGAAAAATGAATGATAAAAAGGTATATATTTAATAAATTAAGTATTAGGAGGGACATCGAGATGGGTTGTTTCAATTTGCAAATTTAAACTCACTTAGCAATTTAAAGCTCCAAAACCCAATAAGGGTCCATATGTAATTCAAAGCATGGAAGTAATTTTAAGATTCAATAATTTAAAAGCCCCAAAAGATGGAATCCAAATTGGCTAAATAAAATAAATTTAACTCTAAATTTATGAAATGGATTTTAGTTTCACGTTTGAATTTAACATATTCAATTAAAAAATTATCAAAATAATTAATTTGACAATTAAATGCAATTTAATTCAAATTAAAAGATTCTTTTAAAAATCTTAGACAAAATTGAGTGTGCACATAACATATTAATCATTAAAAATACATGTTGATACACAAATCAATGATCTATTTTTTATATTTTTAGAAAATCATATGATAAGACATAAGAGATTACATATTTAAATTAAAAAAACATTTATCTTGTAATAACATATGTAAGTAAAACGATAATAGATTATATAATTTGTCCTAAGTTAAATGAAGATATTATATATAACATAATGTACAAACTATTTTAATAAATAGAAATATCTTTATTAGTTAAATTACATAAGAATAGATTATACTATGAAAAAAATCCTTTTATTTTAAATAATATGTATAACATAAGGATGTTATAAGATTAATGCTTCAAAAAAATTCTAACTAATCACAGAGTAAAATAATGGTCAAAGTTCATTGTGAGTCTCTATACTACAATGAAGGAAACATTTTAGTCCATATATTATCAAATTTACTATTTTGAAAATTTAATAGGTAGATTCTTCCTACCATTGGTCCCTTCTAATAATATTAAAATAGATCGACGTTTTTTTATACGTCATATCTTACTAATAATTTCTTGAGGATAAATCCTTTTTTTAAAGAAAAATCATTAGTTAGATATGACATGTAAAACATTGATGTGTTTTAATATTATTGGAAGGGACCATAGCTGACGTGGTAGAAAAACTTTATCTAATAATTTCTCCACTATTTTAATCCCTTATACTTTAGAATTATAATAAATAAAGAAAAATTATTAATGGTGTAAAAAAACTATTTGGATGCTGTTAAAATTCTAACTTGTCAGGCGATGTAAAATTTAAAATTTTATTTAAAAATAGGTTTAGGTTACAAATCAAGTTTGGCATTTTTTTGTATAAAATTTCAAATTTTACATCATATGATAAGTCAATATTTTATCAACATTCAAACAGTCTTTTTAATAGTGTTAATCATTTTTTCTTATTTTTTACATTTTCAAAAGTACAAAAACTAAAATATTGAATTCAATAGTATATAAATTAAAACACTTCCTTTCTTATAGTACAAGGATTGCTAACGGACTTTTACCTAAAATACTTTTCATGACAATATTACTATGGGCTTGTATATTTTACATACAAAACAAAGAAGATAACAAATATAAGATCAATTTATATACATATCAAATGGTAATTGCATACTTTATTATCTATAAAGTCTCTGAATGAATTAGAATCATGAATCAAGTAATACCAATTCAGGCAAAAAAATTAAAAAAAGATAAAAATATAAAACATTAACAAAAATATACATTTAAGATGTTTATGTGATGATATATTAGCCATATCGGCAATTGGCACCTTACAACAATTTTTTCTATAATGAATACATCATGTTACCCTCCAATTATTTATAATTAGTATTTCTTTGTACTAAGATAAATAAAAAATTATTTAAATAATGAATCAAAGAGCTTACAGATTTCATAATTAAAGTTAATAGAATTACATAAACTCTTGTAAGATGTATTAAAAAAATAAAAGACTAATTGTAAAAGAGTAAAAGATACGATATATTCTTAACGCTAACTATAATTATAAAAAAAATCAATTTTGTTCTAACTAATATAATATATTTTAAAATTACAATAATAATTTAGAAAATTTTAAATTAATCACATGTTGGAAACTTGTTATAGTATTATAATATAGATTTTGTCTGGTATCTACACATGTATAATTATTACATTATTTTGCATATAGATAAGAGAAGAAAAATAGGAACATGATAATATTATATGTACCAATATTTGCATACTTTATCACAATCCAAAAGGGTAACACAAGTTATGAAATTAAAACTATTAATAATTTATGTTATAGGCATTGCTTTTATTAACTTGATGTTTTTAAAAAAATTATTTAATTCCGTTTAACTTTATATAGCTCACATGATAAATAAGTAGATCAAGGTAATTATTTAATTATAATTAAGGTGATCTTATTTAGATAAATCCTATTTAAGATAAAACTCTAATGAAAGAATTAGGGGTAATTAAACTCTACTAGAACTATTGATTAGAATGCAGATTCTTTGACAGTAAGGTAAAACTCTAACTAGTATTCTAATTCAAGTCCCTAGTCTAATACATTTAAATTACCGATGCACCATCATAAGGTAATTATTCAGAAATAAAGAAGTAGGCTAGAAGACTTATAAGAGATGTTCGTCTTTGTGTATTTGGAGCGAGGTTATATTCCTAATCAAAAATAGCTAGAGTTACATTCTTAAATTAAAAATTACATTTGAAATTAGAGCTAGGTTCTCTCGCTATGTTTTTCATTTTATAAAGCCTATTTTCTAATTCTTCTAAACATTTAATTGTATAAAATGTTTAGGTGTTAAAAAAATTATAATATGCCTAAAAATTATAAATAGCATGTAACTTGAAACGTTTATATCAATAAAGAAAAGTCAAAACAGTTCTCTTGATGTTCAGTAATACAAAAATTCTAATAGATTGATTGTTTATATATTAACTTTGATGCAAGGGTTTATAAAAGTATAGTATATTTTAATTGCACCACTGAATAAAAGGAATATGAAACCACTAAGACTCGGATGGGTTTCTTCTAGGGATGTTACAATCAAAATTTTTAGGTTAATTAATTTGTTTTTCTTAATCTCAATCAAAATTACTTGATAGGCTTGATGAATATAAATATTTTCACTGAGCTTTTAAGGTATTTTATGAGATAAACCTAAGGAAAACATGAAAAAGTGAAGAAGAATAACAAGCATGACATTTCAAAATGAGTATGATACAAGTTTTATAAAATTCAAGTAATCTTAAATGTTTAATGATGATTTATGTATTTGTGATAAAAAATTGATACACGGATCATGTAAGTCTAGCATAAAATCATATTTTTAGGTCTTTAATTGCATGAAATATAAACTAAAAACACGTAAATTTGAATAAAAACATGAAACAAACCTAAAGGAGTTAGAAGGATCTAGCCTAATCCTATTGAAGGTTGAAGACAAGCTAAGAGCTTATTCCAGTAAGGCCCACATGCATAATGTGGTGCCTGTGGTGCGTGTGGCCCTAATAAAATGTTTTTTAGGCTTTTTTTTTTCAAATTTGATATTTTAATATTTCTAATTGGTTAGTGATTTTTCTAGAATTTTTTAATCACATAAAATATTTATTATTTAATATTTATGTTTAATTAAATAATAAATATGTTTATGCATAAATATTTTGTGATTTTATTTCATGAGAAGATATTTTGGCATGTTGAGAATATTTTGGCTGAACGTACTCTCCATATAAAGCATCTTTCAACCTAAGTTTAGGTGTAGGTATGTATGATAAAGTTTTTTTGTTGAAATGCAATTTTAATATGCACATCCATGAATATCAAGAAATAAATAGATTATGATCTTATATATATTTAATATGGTTAAGAACAAACATGTCATGGCATGCATATTAAATATGTTATATTTTTTAATAAGTTATTGCATGACAATTTGGAATTCCATTATTGTATGTAAATTGTTTACCATATCAGGGATAATGTCATTGTTAAGGATATAGATAATTTGCTTGGCATTAGCCATAGCGTTTTAAGTTACATGATTTACACGAGTTGGTAGTAATTTAAATAAGAATTTTTTTAAAATAACTACATAAGGTAAATGACATCTACAAAGTTTTATGACATGAAATTTATTAAATCATTATTTATGTTATTATATATATTTTGTCATTATGGAGAATCTAATGCAATTCCTAAGGATTAGCCATAGTATCTTAAATTGATCATTTTAGTTAAAATTAGTAGTTATTTAAAATAAAGGTTTTCTTTAAACAACTACAAACAAAGAATAACATTAATATATGTAATTATATATGCTATAACTGCAATAAATTAACATGATTTAGTATCAAATTCTATTGTAATTATTTTTAATATGCAATAAAGATTCTAAATATATTTAGTTCTTTTTAAAGTTTTAAATCATTAGCTTAAGAGTAGCCAAAGTATCTTAAGTTTGTAGATTTAGATAATAATAGGTAGTTATTTAAAATAAAGTTTACTTTAAATAACAATGTAAGCAAAATGACATCGATTAGAATTATTTGTGCTATACAATAAATTTTATGCATACATGTTAGATGTTATTATTAAAGTTTTAAATTATTAGCTTATGAGTAGCCACAACATCTTGAGTTAGTTGATTTAGATAAAATAGTAGTTATTTAAAATAAATTTTTTTCTTTAATTAACTACGTAAAGAAAAAAAAACATCCATAAAGTTCTAGACCATGAAATTTAGTTATTTAGCCTCATAGAAAAATAATTAGTTTTGTAAAAAAGTTAAAGGATAAAACAATATAATATCAAAGTTAAATTTTTCTATACCCACAGGTATGGATTATTTAATTTTGGTGTTTTAAAGTTATTGTTTTATCATTAAAGTTGTGTAAATTTGTATGCATGAAGCACTTCTACCCATAAGAAGGTTTGAATTTAAATTTGAATATAAAGTATTTTATTTAATTAAAGGATAATTCATTGCATTTTGCAATAGTTTCTACTATTGTAATTGATAAGGTAGCTAGAATAAAGGCTATCTGGTGATTAATTGAAAGATGTAAATTAAATTATTTTTAGGTGTAGAGACCTTGGCTTAGCGCTTCAAGTGAAAAACGTGTTCTCAACAAATAAAATGCACAAAAGGTAATGGATTCGGATGTACAGTGAGAAAAATCTAACTATTTAAGTATGGCGTACATCAAATCCTTTATAAGTAAATTAATTTGGGATTTCATCCCAAATTATGACATTGTCAAGGATTTTTAGAACCCATTAAAAACCAAATTGTTAAATCTGATAAGACTTTGGTTGTCACCTTTACAAAAAAGCTTTAAGGAACAAAGTATAACAATTCTAAAAGTTATGCATAAGCATGTTATGGGATTAGGGAGACATTATTGCTCTACAAGTTTTTAGAAATGAGTTTTTTTTCTTCGAATTATTGCTTATCACTATAATACTTAACTCTCTTCCTAATGAGTATGGACCATTCAGAATACATATAAAGAAAATGATCTATCAATAAACTCTTAACTATGTGTATTCAAGAGGAAGAAAGATTAAAGAATGAGAAACTAGATTTAGTTTGTCTAGTGACTTAAGGTAAAAGGTGATAAGTAGGGCAAATGAATTCTAAATATGAAAAAGGAAAAATGAAAATAAAGAAAATGATATCTAGTCCTTCATTTTTGTATTAACTTGACACATTAGGAAAAATTGCCTGAAGTGTAAAAGGAGGCTCAAAAATAAAGGTAACTTTAATTTTGTATGAATCTCATTTGGTGATGTTTCTTATAACATATGGTGGTTGGACTTAGGCTTAACCAATTATATTTTATAACAATGTAAGGTTTCGTAAAGCCAAGGAAATCAAAAGAAAATGGAAGGAACATCTACTCCAAAAATCGATAAAGACTTTCAAGATCATTTTTGAAATCAAAATTTGTATTGAACTTAGAGTTTTTATCTTTCATTTTAGAAATTTCTTTAAGTAAAATAGGTTTTGTATTCTAGAACTCTATTGTTGAAATTTTAAAATAAAATTTTCTACTTATTTTTTTATCATTAACTTGGATCCTGATTATGAAAATAAGTTTATTAACTCTGTATATGATTTCTTGTAGAAAAGATATTCTATGAATGAAAACTCTATTAAATTATAGTATAAAGATTATGTCATATCTCCACATAGAAATTAGAAGATTGGTAAATGATAAAGTTCTTAAAACCCTTAAATTTGACACTAAGTTAGTTGCATTGCAGAAAAGGCAAACTAATAATTCCACAAATAAAGCTAAAGAAAACACTGCAATATTTATAGATCATAGACCTTCCCTTAAGTTTATGGTTGATGCATAAAAACTACTATTTATGTTTTAAATAAATTTCCAATTAAATTGGTTTCTAAAACTTTCTTAGAATTATGGAATAGTTAGAACTAGCATAAGACAATTATGAACTTAGATTGTCTAGTAAATGTGGAAGTCTATGATGCAAATATAAGGAAACCGAATCCAAGAATAGTTAGCAATTATAGGCTATGCATTTAGCTTAAAGAGGTATAGGTTTTAAATGTCTTTCACATTCAACTAGAATTGTTCAATTTAGTAATGCTAAGTTTCTTATGGATCATCGTCTAGTGGGAATAACTTTTATTATAAGGTTGATGTTGAGGAATAAATTGATTTGAATTGATTCTTATATAGGACTTGATTATTTCTTAAAAAATACAAAATTAATTAAAGAATAATCAAATCAAGAACAATCTTTATAATCAATCATATACCTCATTGACAATGCTACTAAATGTGTACGAAATGTACAAAAGAAAATAGAATTAAAAGAGCCAATGGGAAAGAAACCAACTATTTGATGACTTGGTTGTATACCTATAAAAGGCTAATTTTAATATTGGTTATAAAGATGATCTCGTTTCAGAAGCTATAAAATAGTGAAAATTTTACACTTTGGCATAAAGCTATGATAAAAGAAATGAAATTAGTGGCTAATGATCTTGAAAGTCATTGAATTACCATTTGGTAATGTTGAATGATATGAGGTTAGACTTATGGCCAAAGGTTTCACTCAAAAAAGAGGTATTGATTACAATAAAAAAAATTTTTAGTTTCTAAGAAAGTTTCATTTAAAATTATCATAAGTTTGTAGCTCATTTTGATTGGGAGTCACATTAAATGGATGCAAAAATAAGTTTATTAAGTGGGGATCTTACATGACCAGAAGGTTTCTTTGAAAGATTAATATATAAACTAAAGCAAGACATCTCACTAAAAATATATAAACCTTCATAGGGCATCATTGGGATTGCTAAAAATGTCATTGATCATTATACATACCTTAAAATCAGTTGAAATTTATAGTTTTAGTCTTATATATTAGTGATATTATCCTTTCAAGCAATGATTTGGCTTTATTATATGACATAAAATATTGTCTTTCTCAAAACCTTAACATGAAGAATGTAGGTGAAGCTTTATATGTTAGGTATAAAGATTTATTGAGATAAGTCTGAAAAGGCATTAAGTATATCTCAAGAAATCGATATCAAGAGAATTTTAGAAAGATTTAAGATGCAAAAGTATTCACCTACAGTGACACAAATGGTGAAGGGAATAAATTCGATTTAAGTCAATATCTCCTCAATGTTTAGAAAATTAGCATATGAAAGTATTCCATAGGCAACTGTTTTAGTAGCCTTATGTATGGTCAAGTTCACACAAAATTTGACATAAGGTCTATAGCAGAAGTGCTTAGTAGATATTAAAATAATCCTGGCTTTAGTCATATGAAAGTTGCCAAAGGAATTACGTTATAAAGTAAGATCATAAGCAATAAGGTTGAGATATTTTATCTCTAATTTGAGAGTTGTTAAGAAAGCCATTAAAGATCTATTGTGATAAACTTTATGTAGTCTGCTTTTCTAAGAATAATAAAAATGAGAGTCATAGCAAGCAAATAGATATTAAGTACCTTGCTATTAGAGACTCTATAAAGAAGCAAGAATGAATATCCAACACATCAATATAGATTTAATTATAGTGGATCCCATGACCATAGCATTGTCTATAAAAGAGCTTAAAATTCTTGTAAATCATATGAAGGCAGCTAAATTCTATCATGATGTAATTAGGCTTCTTTAATTTTGTTGTTTCATATTCTTAGAGCCCAAAGACATGTTTCAGTTTATGCACATAAAGTTTACATTTTGATTAGACCTTAAATGATTACAAAAAGAAATTCATTCATAAAGTATTACCTCATAAAGTGCTCATTTAAAGAGGATCATTCATTGTGATACATGGAAGGAAATATTTGAATTAGAATGCTACTGCATGATTTGTGCTATATGAATTTTTAATTGAGTGGGAGTTGGGCTAGAGTAACTTATAGCCATATTAAAGATTGGATTTCAATATCAATTATTTAAGTTCTTGGTTTATCATATAAGCCAAATTGGAGAATATTGGATTTTTTGTAGCTCACATGATAAATAAGTTGACTAAGGTAATTATTTATTTATAATTAATGTGATATTATTGAGATAAATCCTATCTAAGATAAACCTCTAGTGAAAAGGCTTAAAGGTAATTAAACTCTACTGCAGGTATTAATTAGAATATAGATTCCTTGATAATAGGATGTAACACTAATTAATCTTCTAGTATAGCATCTTAGTCTAGTCTAATTAAATTTTTTGTCCACCATCATAAAGTAATATTTTTGAAATAAAGAAATAAACTAGAAGACTTATAAGGGATATTTATCTTCGTGTGTTTGGACCAAGGTCACATTCTTGATCAATAATAGCTAGAGGTACATTTCTATATTAAATATTACAAATTTAAGTTTGAGTCATTTCGAGTTCGATCATTTTGGATTGAAGTAATTTTGATATTAGGTCATTCTAGATTTGAGTCAATTTGGGTTCAGATCATTTTTGAGTTTAGGTTGGTTGATTTCAGATTAATGACTTTCTCTGATCAAATTAGGTTGGGCTAGGTTAAAGTTCACACGAGTTTATGTTAGAATTGATAAATCTGTATTAAAGCAATCTCCTTATTCAAGCGGATTGCTTTCTTTGGGCTTGATAAGTCTTTTTCTTTCTAATTCTGGGAAGATGGAAGGAGGAAAAGAAGGAAGGATAGTGAAAAAAATAAAGATTTATATATTCCTATTATTTTTGTTATAATCATATTTAAGGTTTATATATTTATATATTCATATAAATTATCACAAAATTTTATATAGATTTTAACATGTTCATTTATTCATGCTATGTTCATTTTATTTTCCATATTATGTCGAATTTTAATTATTTTCCCATGCCGTATTCATGTTATGTTCAAAATTGTTAAGTCTAATTGAAAATATTCAAATAACCCCAGATTTTGTGTTATATGTCATCGTGTTCTTATTATTGTTTTTCAATTAATAATATTTTCAATGTATTATAATATTGTATATAAATTTTGACATATAATAATTCATTTTATGTAGATTTTTATTCATTCATCTATTCATGGTGTATTCATGTTACTTTTTGTTTCAAGTTATGTCTTATTCCATTTGCATTTTTCATATATTACTATAAATATCATATCAAAATTTATGAGATGCATAGTGAGAGCACATATAACTATATTTACTTAAAGGGTTTTTTAATTAGTGTGTTAATATATCTATGTTAAGTCATCTGCTCATTTTAAGATTATAGAATACGAGGCATAGGCCATTTTATCAAATGCTTCAGTTGTCCAGAAACTAATTTGAAAGTAGCAAAACATGTGATTTTATCATGTGTCGTGCATTGATTGATCATTCATTTAATTTTTATTTTTATTCTAATTTTTTAATTTTTTAATTCTAAAAAATAATTAATACTAAAAATTCAAAAAAATCATTGAACCAAAATTCTAAAACCATGCATTCTCGTAATGTTTAAAACAATTGAATATCTAGGTATGAATTATTCAAATTAAAACATTTTAAATTTTAAAAGTAAATCTGATCAAAATTTGTAATAGCTTATTGGAAGCTAATGCAGAGCTCTCAAAGCAAAAGCCAACAACATTTTAAAACTAGAATTATGAGTGCTCATCCATTTTGAAAATTGGTGTTTGCCACTGATAGCTACAAGTAAATACTATTTATTGTACCAGAGAGATAGGGTATTTTAGAGTTTGAGATTAAATTGTTAGTGCATTATGTGTTTGGATACAAATATAGTGATAGCAGTGAGGTAAATTACAGTAAAAAAAGAAAATATTCATTATTAACATTATATTAAAAATGTGTATATGTAATAAATAACTAATATTATTAAAATAATAATTACATTGAAAATAATTAAAATATTTTGAATTTATATTTATTGTAAAAATAAATTAACAATGCAAATATAAAAGAATGAAAAAATAAAAATATTTAAAAAACAATGAAAAGGTGAACTGGACCTTTGCCCCTTCAGTGAATTGAAGGGTTTTGAGGGGGTTTAATCCCTTACTGATTGTATCAAAATGCATTCCCAATGGGATGCAATCAGAGGGGCTCCCAACCCTTACCTTATTTTTGGCCTTGGATGCATAGGATGATAACATCCAAATGAGGTATAAATTGTGCTAATAAAGTTTATGGACAATCTTTTCCGTTTAAAATTGGTTAAACATCATGTTTTATTTTAGATTTTTAATACTATTTATTGTAGTTATTTTTATTATTTGTTGGTTGAGTTCGAGCTTAGACTTATGAATATATGAATTAATTAAAATAATAATTGAATTTATATTTTATTTTAAAATTTAGAGGTTTTAATTGAACAAATTTTGTGCTATTTATTGCCATCATTATCTAAGTAATTTATGATATTTATCATTGCTAAGGGTTTTTGTCCAATAAATTTTACATTACTTAATATCATAACTATTATAAATAGTGTTCCGCTTGAAATTATGAAACACTATATATATTAACATTTTTAATAGTATAAATTCTCCTTAAAGTTATTTTTTAATGATAATCATGAATTTTTTTTTTAATTTTACCAATTATATTGTAAGTTTAATTCGCTATAGACATCAAATTTTTTTTAGCTTGATTAACAATAATTTCAACACAATATTTCATTAATTTCTAGCATAAGATTTTTTTTTTTTGGATTTTCTCAGAATTGAGAAATGCTTTTAAAATCGCTAACTTGGAACTTTGATACTTCTTTGGAGAAGATTTAGTTAAGTGGTTTTGAAAATTAAAAATTGAAACCCAACAAAGAAAAGGATAAAAAAAGAAAGTGAGTGTTTTTAATGAAAAAAAAATATGGTAATATGAACATTACACCTTATAATTATTTTTTAATCTTGTCCATTTGTTTTAATGAATCAAACGGTATTTAAAATTAGAAATTCAAATAAAGGAAAAAAGAAAGCATTTGTTGGAAAAACATGATTAAATGATCTAAATGCTTACATGAAAATTAATGATTGGGCTATAAAAAAGGGGCAGTAAAACATATTAGAATTGAAAATTTTTAGATTCTAGACATTGAAAATTTCTAAAAGATTTCCAGAAAAATCTATTTACTTTAAGAGAAAATGAGAATTTTCTTCGAAATGTGATTTCCTTTCTTTTCATTTTGCATCATATGTTGATTATGTAAGAGTTGAAGGGCCAATGATTTCTTCCTATGATGACATCCTAAACATGATACATCAAGGAGAGGAAGCCATAATCCCTTCTTTGCATGTCCATTTTATATTTAATTTCACTTCACATATAAAATTATTGTCAATACAATGCCTTTAAGATAGGTTCAAATAAAGATTTCATGGAGATGAGATATTTATCCTATTTATAGACACTTAATTTCATCCAAACTCCTTTTTCATTAGCTCTAAATATCTAAGATTAAGAGTTAAATGACCGCCATAGTAGAATCAACCTCCTTCAAGCAAAATGAGCATTTTTAAGACTTTTTTAGTCATGCCTAAATGATCGCATATGCATCTGGTATAAAAATCACCATTTCAGGGATCATAGAGAATTAAATCTTAGATAAAAAAGACGAATATAAAGGTTTTTTTTTATTTTTTTTAATCCTAAAATTCACTTTTGCATCCGATGTTACGATCAAATTTCCTAATGTTATGGATTTTTCAAGATTTTTCCCAAAATTGGCAAGTTGACTGTTGTATTTTTTATTGATGCCTGTGTATTAGCATAAAAAATGGTTTCTAACTTTATTCGTTTAAAATTTTGAAATTTATTTTTGCAGATAATACCTAAGTCAAATTTTCTATTTAGGAATTTTTGAGATATTTTGTAAAGATTGGCAAGTCACCCAACATATATTTTTACTGATACTCGTGTAATATTTATGTCGATATTCATCATGAAAAATAAAAAATATTCAAGAAAAATACATATTGGCATTTTATATCACAAGGTGCCAAATTATCAATTTTAGTATTTAATTTTAGATTTTTATAGTACCATGAGTATTCTGCTCATGAAAACTTTTTATTAAAAATTAGTTTCAGATTTTAAATTTTTATCTTTATTATTTTATATATTAATATTTTGAATAATGTGTTAAATTCAATACATTTTTATAAATTTAAAAGTATTCTTAGAATTTTTTTGGTTCAAAAATACAAACTTTTCATCCATAAAATTTTCCTATAAAATTTTTAGAGTTTAGAATTTTAAATATTTTTACATAGTTCAATAAAATAACTTAAATATTGCATTTTGAAATTCTAATTCATTTTTATTAAATATCAATTTTCTTTTATAAAGATTTTTCTCATAAAATTTTTATAAGTTTGATTTTCTTGATTGCCTCTTCCTTGTACATGAAATTTACTAAGAATTTAATTTTATTTTTTTAATGGACCAAAATTATTGTTTTCATTTCATAAGCTTAAAACCTGTCGGTTTTTCTAATGGACCTAATAAGTCTATTAATTTTTTGATAGGTCCAATATGCTCATTTGTTTTCTACAAAGTCCAATAAGCTTATTTTGATTAAATTTTTAATTAAATTTGTAAATTTTACTTTTTGAATACATAATTTTTAATTTATTATAATTTAGTCCATATAATCTTTTTTTATCCAAATTAGATTTTTTTTCATCTTATCTTATCTTCATGGTTCTAGATAATGATGTCATAGATGATGAATCATGCAATATGATGAAAACTTTTATTTAATCTTATCCAAATCTGAAAAGGTAAAAACAAAATAATAAAAAAAAAAGAAAGGGAAACTAAAGAAAAGATTCGACCAAGGGATTTTCTTCAGCCATTGGCTAATCCTCTTTCTTTATATATTAAGGGAAAAAGTTTTCATATAGAAAGGAATGATTCCATAGCATAAAAACACCAAAAAATCATATAATTTTCTTGAGTTGTCAAGGTAATTTATTGAAAAACTTGTGATTTTTATTCATTTTAGGCTTGTTTTATCCTCTTAGTGAGCTTTTTTACTACTTGAGCTTATGGATTTTGATCCATGTTGAAAGGCCAAGTATTAAAGCTAGATCAAAATTTCTTGATTTTGTTGTTTAATTTAATTTTTGCTCATAGCAGTTTGATTTTCATTATGAAATATGTAATTATTGTGTGAATAATATTATGATACTATGTATATAATTTTGTGCCATTTTCCTTGGTTTTTTCATGTTGATTTATGGTGAAATATGTTGACATATTCATTATTTTTCATGATTTCATACATATTTTAAGCTTGATAAAATTTAGGACATGTATTTCTATTGATATTTGTTAAATTATATGTAGAAAAAAATTGTTTTTGCTTGCTATGAAAGTTGGCCAAATTGGTGGTATTCTTGGAATAAATTTTTATGCTTGATTTTATGCCGTTTTGGACTATTTTGTAATTTGAAATACCTAAAAATAATTTCATGAAAAATTTCAAGGCATTGGAAAGGTAGTTCCCATGTTGGTTGAACCATATATGTGCCTAATTAGTGAAGTATTTAATAATTTTTTAGTCTATTGTGTAATTATGAAAACTTTAAAGACTAAATTCAAAAAATGAAAATTTTTTTAGGCCCATCCATGCTTGGCTGAATCACTTGTGGACCTTTAAGGATGTATTTCATGCATTTTAATATGTTTGGATGCATATCATGCATTTTAACCTTCTAAGGACCATTTTGTAATTTTTCAAAGTTTAAGGACTTATCTGCATAAAGAGAAAAAATTGTTCCAAGGCCAAGGGTATTTGGCTGCATGCTTTTGGTGACTTTTGGTATGTTTTCTATGATGATTTTCATATGTTTGACATTTGATTTTGTATTTTATATCATGTAGGGACCATTTTGTAAAGTTGTAAAAGTTTATGGACCATTTAGTAAAACCTTGCATTTAGGGTTAAAATAGTCATTTCTTAAATTAAATTACCTATGTAGGGTATTTTGGTTATTTTAGAGACATCTCTAGCATTTTTAGTTTTTTTTAGGCTAGAATGAAAATTTAAGAAACTTAGATACCTAATAATAACTTTCCATTTTTGGTCATATCATTATCTAGTCCTTTAGGGTAATGGATACTTATATTTTGAAGGTATCCCTAAGGGGTATTATAGTAATTTACTTTAGAATCAAGTCTTTTATGATTATCGGGATATTTTTATGTCAAAGTTGCATAATAGGGAAGTTATCGAGTCCTTAAAGGTATCAAGTACTTATATGTTGAAGGTACACTCTAGGGGTATCTTAGTAATTTACCCTAAATTTGAGTCCTTTATGATCATCGAGATACTTCTATATTGAAAGTGCATAAAAGGGATAAGTTCATCTTTTTTTTAAGTTATTGAATCCTTTAAGGTACCAAGATACTTTCATGTCAAAGGTACACTTCAGGGATATTTTAGTAATTCATATTAGAACCAAGTCCTATGTAGTCAATGGGATTCTTTCATGGCAAAGTTGCACATTAGGGATAGGTTTTCTTTTACGATCATTTTTGAGTACTTTAAAGTTATGAGGATACGTTTATGTTAAAGGTATAACCAAAAGATATTTTAGTAATTTTACGATAAAGCTAACCCTTTAGAGTTACTAGGATATTTTCATGTTGAAGGTATTTTAAGGAATAGTTTTGTCTCATCGACCATATTCAAGTCTTTTGAGTCTAGTTTGGCACGTGTAGGTGAAACCAAGTCTTAGGAAAAATTTCATTGTTTTTTATAAAATTAGAATTTTTGAAAATTAAGGCAATATCTTCAAGTTAAAGTAGTTTATGGACTATCTTCGAGTATATGAGAGGGGTTTCATGATTTATTTTGATAATAAGATATCCTTTCAAAAATGAGAAAATCGAGATTTCTGAATTTTGTAAAATTAAAACTTTATATATTCCTTCAGCTCTTTAGTGAGTGCAAAAGATATTTTAATTTTTAAAAACCTTTTGTATTCTTCTAGCTCTTATGTGGGGTATAAAAGAGGTAATGATAAAACCTTTCACGTTTCTTTAACTCTCTTATGGGGTATGAAAGATATTTTAATTTTCAAAAATATAGCATAATAAGTCTCTTTCATAAAATTTTATTTTTATTTATGGGAATTATAATTAAATATCATATAGTGAAACCAGGTGAAAATCATATTTTAGGTTAACACATGATTAACAAGATACCAATTACCGGGTGTTATGAGAGGGGTTGATCCTTACTCATGATTGTAATTGACTTCTAGACCCTTTCATGTGATCTTTGGTATGAACACAAATCTTGGAGTTTGTTTTTAAGGGTTTCGTACCCTCGAAATATGAACTCCAATAAATTACTAATCTCACTTAGCCAAATAGATTGGTAGCGATTCCCAAAAAAATAATCGATTTGTAATAAATATTTAGGATTAAGTCAAGTGAGCGATTTATCTCAACAATTCAGTCCTTGAAAACAAAAAATAATAATGATATGGCCTCTATAAAATGAAATAAAAAGTAATGATATATTAATGTATATAAGAAGACGGACACCTAACTTTTAAGTCTGATGAGTCAAGATTCGTATCCAAATTATGTTGTGACACTATTATTCTTTTAATGTATGTGGTAATGGTCTTTTGGGTTATTAGTTTTAGATTTTTCACATTCATCTACCAAGCTAAAAGATAATTTTTTTCAAAAGACCTTCTAGTGGAATCTAACCAAGATTCAAAAAGTGAATCCTTGGTTTTTTGAATCTTGGTTAGATTTGGTTTTTCTATAAAAAAAAAAAAAACTAGGGAAAGCAAGTTTGAGTTAAACATTGCAAAGGAAATGAGATAAAATCTTTTAAAAACACACTATTGTTTTCAACATGTTTTGTTACTAAGATATTTTCAAAACCATCTTATCCCAAGATGGGATTTGTTCTTTAAATGTTGCAAACTTTTCAAAAAGAGATTTTGAAAGTCAGTTTAGCTTTCCAAAATGTCTATTACCTTTTGAAACAAAATTTTCACTATATTATTGTCAAAATTGTTAGATTCTATACCCAAAAACAAAAGTACAAATTCTTTTGTATTACTTCAAATTTTGTTATTTTAGCATTAAAATTCTCCTAAATTATTTTCAATATTGTTTCAAAATCGCTTTTGCCATTCAAATGCCTTCTTCTACCATTCGAATGGCTCATAGTTTTTGAAACAAAATTCAGTTGTCTAGCAAAGTTTAAGAATACTCTTCAAAGTAGTCAGTATCATACTGGTGAATGTACCGTTTTTGTTTTAGTATAGGTACATACCGGTATCGGTGTGTTTTGGTATACCATTTTGGTTTTATGAGTTTGAATATTTTGAATTTATATATATGAAAAATATTTTTAAATGTGAAATAAATAAGATTAAATAAATTTCATATATTAAATATTCATCAATTTTATATAATGTTCTTTAAAAAACTTCATCAAATGTAAGAAAATCAATATCAGATAAGTAGTAAGGCTAAAAATTTTTTAAAAACAATTAAATTTATGAATAATTATGTCTAATATTCATCAAATGTATGAGTAATTATGTATAATATTCATCAAATTTAGGATCAATATTGGTTTAGCCTTTTTTTACAAGCTTATATTATGTACCAACTAGTACCTATTGGTATGGTCGGTAGAGATGAAACCAAGATCGAAATAAAACTATCATTGGTACCATTATATGTCAAAACCAGTACGTATCAATGAGTACGGTATCGATAACACTAACGCTCTCCCTACGGCATTTGACCCTTTTTTCAATTTTGTTTGAAATTTCCTTTATAGCATTCAAATTCTCTCATCAAGCATTTGAATACTATTCTTAGAAGTGAGTGAAATAAATAATTTGAAGCCATTTTGGGTTTTTTTAATTCCTTATTTACCAATTATACATTTAAATGTTCTTATTTAAAAAAAAAGTTTCCTTGCAATTTTCTTTTATTGCAGATTATTCTTCTTCCAATTTACTCTCTTGCAATTTATTTTCTCAAAAATTACCTTTCTCACAATTTTTATTTTCCTTGTATTTTGCTTTTATTACACTTTTTTTTTTGCTCTTTACTTTTCTTACAATATAAAAACCCATGTTTCTAAAAATGAAAAAGAGCAATATGGCTTGGTAAAATTGTCTTCATATCTAGGCACTTTACCAAGGAATAGCGTTCTCCTATTTTTGGACAAAGCATCGAGCCTTGAGTATAAATAATAATTTCTTAAACTCTTCTTATATTTAGAAAGGGTTTTAGGGGATTCTCTAATGTTAGAGATCTCTGCAAGACCTAACTTGAGAAATGACAATTCTAATTAAATAAAATGAGATTTTATCATTTATTATCCTCATTCTTTAAGCTTAATATGTCGTTATCTCGATATTTTCATAAAACATTCATGTCATTGATCATGAAAGTCATTTTGGTTTTTCATGGTATACAAGGTAATGTCCTCAGTATAGATATTTATTAGATTTTCCCTATGAGTCTTTGAGAATTCCAATAATTATCGTTTATGAACAATTATCCTCTTCAAAAATGAGATGGAGTTTTAAAATAGAACTTCCTACGTTCTCTTAGCTTTCAGAGGATGTAAGAAGATTTTGTTCAAAATCACTTCTACTATCAAAATGATTTTTTTAAAATTAATTACATAATTTAGTTATGGGACTTATTTCTAGATGCCATAATTATGATAACTTGTTGGATTTGATGTGGCCCGCATGATAATCAAATGGACCGAGATTAGTATTTAATTAATATTAAGATAATATTATCTAGCAATCCTATTAAGATTAATTACTCTAGTGGTAAGAGTTAAACTCTACTTTAATAACTAATTAGAATACAGACTCCTTGATGGTAGGAGACAATTCTAATTAGTCTTCTAGTATTGTTCTCTAGTCTAGTCTGCATCATAAGGTAATTAACAAGAAATAAAGAAATAGACTAGAAGGCTTTTATAGGGTGTTCATTTACGTATACTTAGAGCGAGGTTGCGTTCTTGATCAATAATAGGTAGAGGTATGTTTCTTAATTTAAATCTTACATGTAGCATTAGAACTAGGCTTTCTAGCCTTATTCTTTAAATCATCTAGTGAGATTCGTTAAAAATGAATATTTTTCATGCATATATTGTTTATGCATAAATAGTTAAATAATTCATATTAAGGATAAACGAGTTATAATAAATATAGTAAAAGCATGAAACTGAATTTTTAACATGCTACGATTAATTTCATAATTTATATTTATGTATCGAAACATATTTCATGTATGTACCATAAATTCACTTGTATATTATATTTATTAAAATTTCATTACGAAATTTTTGATCAATTCATGTAAAACCAAAATTGATAAACGGTTTTAATAGATTAATCATTTATCTACGTTATTGAGTACTACGATTAAGAAAAGATAATTAAAACAAGAAAATTTATAATATATTGAAATCAGATCTTGTGAAAATTATAAAATTTTGATTATTTGATAATGATTTTTGTGATTTTATAAAGAATTTATGCATAGGCTATGTAGAATTCATGCTAAATTATGCTTTTGTGATGTCAATTGCATCAAATAAGTTTCAAAAACATGAAAAAAAAATTATCCAGAAACAAAAGAAGAGCCAAACGGGTCAAAAAAATCCAACTGGGTCTAAAGGAAGAATAAAGGTTGGGAGCCATATGCAGAGGTGGCATGTACAGTGCACAGGCCATCGCCTTGAGGCCATTTGGGTCCCATCTTTTCCACACTCAGATATTTTATGATTTTTTAGTTTTTAGTGAATTTTTTAAATTTTTTAGGCCATGTAAAATATTTATTATTTAATACTAGTGTTTAATTAATAATAAATTGTTTATGAATAAATAGTTTATGATTTAATTTGATTACAAAATATTTTGACATGTTGAGAATATTTTAGCATGTTGTACTCTCCCTAAATAACGTCCAAAAATTCTTACTCTCAACCTAAAAGTTAAATGCATATGTGCATAACAAAGTTTGTTATTGGAATTACAATGTAAATGTGCACATCTATATATCATGAAATAAATAAATTCAGATATTGTGCATATATTTTGTGTGACTTAAGAAGCATGTCATATATTATGTTATGATTTTTTTAAAAATCAATTATAGTATGACAATTAGAAATTTCTTTGTAGTATGTAAATGTTTACTACATAAAGAATCAATATCATTATTAAGGATCTAAATCACTAGCTTGGTATTAGCCAAAGCATTTTAAGTTATATGATCTAGATAAATTGGTAGTTATTTAAAATAAGAATTTTTTCTTTAGATAACTACTTATGGTAAACATCAATAAAGTTTTATACCATGAATTTCCTTAGTATATATTTGAGTTGTTAAATCATGTATGTAATTAATTATGGTATACTTATATTATGTCATTATAAAGAATCTAAATCAGTTGCTTGGGAATAGCCATAGCATCTTAAGTTGATTGATTTAGTTAAATTAGTAGTTATTTAAAATAGTTTTCTTTAAATAACTACTGTAGACACCTTATTTTGTCCAAGCTAATTTTTAGCAATCTAGAGCATTGACGTAAGAGGGGACGATGTGTGAAAAAGTATTTTAAGAATGTCAAGAAGGCCTAGGGATCATATCAAAGGTAAATACAAAGATGTGGCATCAAGGGA
>JBBYHO010408890.1:0-26398 GCA_038382025.1 Adansonia gregorii
AAAATACTAATCTTGAAAATATTTAAACACAAGCTAATTAAGCTTAAGTTTTAGTTATATCAAAACTGAGATTAATTTAAAGCTAATATAGCTAACAGAAGGCATGTGTAGAGAACATGTCTATTCCTATTCTTAAAGTTGAAGGCATATTCAAAAAATGTTAGGAATAAAATAAGCCTAATCTTATCCTTGTAGTCAAAGGAATCTTCACAAAATTTTATGAATATCTCTTCTTTTTTGGGCAAGAAAGTTTGTATCTATCTTTAATATTTTTTTTAGGGAACCACCTAAAGAATTTATCTTTCCTTTTAGGATGTTTTTAACCGTGTATCCCAAATATTTAAGAATATTATCTGTCCACCTTAACCTTTCCTAAAGTGTTCAAAAGATTGAAACATTGACTAAGGTGCCTATAATCTTTTGACCTTATTCCAAAATATTATAAAGAAATCACTTTGTGATTCATTTTTTTTAATTTTTCTTTTCCTTAAATTATTAATCATCAATTATCAAAAATGCTAGAATGGTTAAAGTAATTTGATAAAAGTATGGATGAAGATATGCATTTGCATTCTAATAAAAGAAAGAGATACAATATTGGTTTTTAATAAAAAGTCAAAAATAAGGGTAAAATGCAAAAAGAATTCAACTATTATTCTAATAAATGGAATCTCTTATTCAATTTTTTATAGATCTCTTCTAAATAAAATGTTTGCTTTTACATAGATACATCTCTTAAGAATGTTTCTGATCATACCATGCTTTTATCAACCTTAACTTTTTGGCCCATTATGCTTTATTCTTTTTTTTGCCAAATTTTTAAGCTATCTTTTTTGGGTTTTTAAGTTAGAACCTCCCTTTCTTATCACCTTTAATTGGATGCTCTTTTAGGTTTTCATCAAATTTATTTATTTATTATTGTTTTGGATGCTTTTTTTAAGTTTTCATGTAATATTTTTCTTTTTTTATTCAGATGCTTTTTTTGGGCTTTCATTTAATTTTTTTTAATGACACTGCCTTCTAGGCATAATGTTCTTAAACATTGCTAGAATTGATAAGGTTTGGTAAATATGCCCATCCATTCTTGCCAAAATTAATACTCCTTTAGAAAATGCTTTTTGAACCATGTAAGGCCCTTTTCAATTAGGCACCCATTTGCCCCATGGATCGTTTTAAACAAAAAATGATTTTCTTTAGCACTGATTCCCTTTAATGGATTTACCTTGGACAAATTTTCTTTTCATGGGCTCTCATCATTCTTCTTTAGAACGTTCATCCATGTAGGGCCACCTTCAGCCTCTTTTCTTCAATGAAATTCAATTGTTCATAATGATCCCAAACCCACTAAGCTTCATCTAACTTGGTCTCTATCAGTACCCAAAGTAAGGGGATCTTAACTTTACCTAGTAGAATGGTTTTTGTACCATAAATGAATGAGTAAGGCATTAGTCCAGTTAAAGTCTAAACTAAAGTTCGATAAGCCAAGAGGGTGAAAAGGAGTTTCTCATGCTAATCCTTATAAGTCTTCACAATTTTCTTACAATCTTCTTAATGTTTTTATTAGCTATCTCTACAGCTCCGTTCATCTTTGGATAGTATGTCACCTTGTGATTTGAAATTTTAAATTGAATACATGCCTCTGTCATCAATTTATTATTTAAATTAGAGGTGTTATTTGTTATAATTCTTTCGAAGATTTGAATTGGCAAATGACATTGGTCTTTAGGAATCTTATCACTATTGACCTTGTTACATTTGCATAGGAGGTAGCTTTGACCCATTTGGTGAAGTAGCCTATGGCCACCAAGATGAAATGATAATGATTCAAAGATATAAAGGGTAACTAGGCCAAGAACATCCATGCTTCATATAGAGGAAGGCCATGGCATAGTTCTAACATGCAATTGCAAAGGTGCTACATGAATCTTGTCAACATAGACTTGATACTTATGGTATTTTTGGGCATACTTGACATTATCCCCCTCCATAGTCGTTTAAAAGTAGCCCAGCCTTACGATTTTTCTTACCATTTTATGTCTATTGGCATTGATTCGATAAATCCCTTCATGTACCTCCTCTAAGATTTTTTATGCTTCAGAAGCGTCTACATATCTCAACAATGTCTAATCATAACTTTTCTTATACATAACCTCACCATCTAGAATAAAGCTTGTTGATAGCCTTTTTAGTATCTTTTTGTCATTTTTGGAGACATTGTCTAGTATACTTTATCCTTAAGGTATTTTTTGATGTCGTAATACCATAAAATGCGATCCACTTCTCCTTTAACGGTATGATAATGCGCAAAGAACTCATATATACTCATATGAATTGTGGTTACTTTTTGCCCTTTGTTCATTTTAAACATCAAGGCAAATGTGGCTATAGCATCTACCATTTAATTATCATCATGGTGCAAACGGATAATTTGAACTTCTTAAACTCATCTAGCAATTCTAGAATCAACCTTTTATATTGTAGTAGCTTTAAATCTCTGGTTTCCCATTATCGATGTAATTGATAAATCACTAAGGCCCAATCTCCATAAACTTTTAATTTTTGAATTTTTCTTTCTACGGCTGCATGAAGCTATCGGGAATGCCCTAAGATGAAAGACATTTTAATTTTTTCATTAATTTGAATTGATTATTTATATATATTTAAGTTATCATTATACCATTGCTATCTCATCCTAATTTAGATTTTCATGTTAAAGTAAATGTAAGCAAATATGGTTCATTGACTACTTTTGTTTATACCATTAAAATGTTGCATATAATGGACTTTATATGCGGGAAGACAAAATTCTAATGTAAGTCATCTAATTCAATACTCCATAGTCTATGAGGTTAAAGTCAACAGTTAACTTATGTTATAACTATTATGTCATCTAAATTAAGTGGAAAGGTGGCTTATCTTGGTCATCTAGGCGGTTTGACCCTAAATAGAGACATAGATATTACCTAGAGGCAATGATCTATTGAATTGGACTAAACTGCAATTAGTCCATTAATAAGTCCATTTACATGGATTAATTCACTTTTGACGTTCATTATGTAATTACCTCAATCTTGTAAATAGTTGACTCCATGTTTATAACTTGTATGTTTGACATTCCAAAGGCTAAAGCATCTCAAAGTAGTAAGCTGCTAGGCCAGTTTGTTGAGCATATGACTTATACTCAATGGGAGCTTTACTTATAAATACGGGATCATAGCTCTTATAAAGAGTTAAGGTTATCCTTTTAAAAGGCATTATATGGTATAGTGAAAATGGATAAGGCTTTGATCATTTATATGTCAAGTGATAAATTGTTCATATATGGTGAACAATTATTTTCACATGAAAAGTATAATGAAACTTTAAGGTAAAGTGATCAAGTAGGTAAAATGGACTTTTAACCTTAAGTTGACTATGGATATCACATGAAGGTATTATATAAATGACAAGGTCATTAGACTAAAAGGCTATTTATAAAGCTTATGTAATACTGTATATAATTAGGAGTGCAGTCTCAAGTCTTTAGTGGTACAACTCTAATATTAATAATTATGTGATTAATTACTCTGGATAGAATAATTAATACATAGATTATTGGAGTCTAATTATATATGTATAATTGGTCCCTCTACTAGCTCAATAAAATTCATTAACGGTTGGTTATTGATTGGAATATCCGGAGATGGAAGATTCTTAATATAGTAAAATGGTACACTAGAGTCACTTACTTCAGAAGTGTGGGCATTTTCTTCAATAAATAAAAAAAAGTGATTTTTTGGTATCATTTGTTTAGAATATATATTTAATTTGATTAAATATTTATTTAGACAAGAATTAGCAATTTAAATTAATTATATTTATCTTTTGGTAAATATAAGAATTAATTTAAATTAAATAGATATGGGAAATTAACTATTTATATAATTAATTAAATATCTATTATGACCTGTTTAAATATTTATTTATAAATTAAATATGGATAATATTCTAAATAAATTAAAAAATTTTATTTATTTATTTATTTATTTTAATTTATTATTAAATTAGTTATTTTATTATAGTTAATTTTATTTTGATAATTAGTACAAAATTATTCTATTCAAATAAAATTGCAATTATTTTATTTTGAATTAGAGTTGGAGTTATGAAAAATTATTAGGTTAAATAAAATTAATAGTTTAATCAGAATTAATTAGTATTCAGACTAAATAAGATAAATTTCATAAAATAAATTTAAGCCAAAATATTGTCTATGGACACTAAGGTTTGGGCTAAATTATAGTGGGCACCCGTACTAAGGTGCTACCACATATGGCTGTTATGGAATTAATAAAATAATTATTTTAATTAAAAAATTAAAATTAAGGCTACCTTATTATCTGATATAAATAAGAGTTTTATGCCTAAGGTTTTTTTCTTAGACTTTGTGGCCACACCTAGAGGTTTCTAATCACAATATCTTGTAATTCTAAACCTAGTGGCACATGGTGGTCATTAAAGAGCATCAAGCTGAATAAATCTGGAGTTGATCGAGACTAAGAGTGCCCACAGACTCTATCATCTTGGAATTGAGAATAGAGAAGAAGTCTAGTTGGTTGAAGCTTATACATGGATTTAGGAATTCTTGGATTTAGGAATTGGAGAATAGAAGAGAAGTCTAGAGGGTATGCCAAAAAAAAAGTGATCAAGGTTGAATAAGGGCTTGGACCAAATGTTGGAGCCAATCCATTACGTAATTACGTAGAACTAAGAATGAATGCAATAAGTGATGGGAAAAGTTATTGGGTCAAAAGAAGCATTAGAGAAGCCAAAAGTCGATGAGTAAGGCTTGCAGGCTTTTATGAGAGCCAAAAAAGATCAAAGATCAAAGCAAAGAAATCATTAGGCCATTTTGCTTAGGCCATTATGCTACCACTATAGTCACAGGCATGATTTGCAATACTACCTATCATTCTTAGAAATGGTCCAAGTGATGAAAGACCAGTCTAAGATTGAGTTCTATAATGAGTGAGATAAACACATCAGTCCATCTATTAATGCCATAAATGAGGAGAGGCCTACTAATAACTAGATCTTAAGTCGTCTATCTCTCATGAGAATGGAAAGAAAAGTTGATGAAAGTTTCAAGCTATATGCTTTGAAATGGATGGAAGAAGCCGCCCAGATTCACCCCTTGTTAATACAAAAAAGATTATTGTCAAATTCATTAGCACATTGCAAGCCCATTATTATGACAAAGTAGTGAAAAGCTTCTCAAGAAGCATCGCAAACATAGTCGTACTTTGTGAAATTATTGATGAGGCTATGAAAAATAAATTAGGTAGAATAAATATCTATAAAGGCAAAAAGAAAGAAAAAAAATGAAGGCTAGTCAACAATCAAAATTTGGCACTGAAGACAGTTCATCTCAAACTCGGGCTAAGTTAGACCTAAGTACAATAGTTATTAAAAAGAATTGCGAGATCATATAAAACATAGATGAAGTAAGGACACTAATGAATTAGGTCTTGCAAATCTTGGTGCAACCTAAATTAGTTAACATAGCTGTAAAGATAGAGGAAAAAAATTAATGACTTTTACAATTTCCATACCATTTATGGCCACACTCTTTAAACATGAAATGAATTTTGTGCTATGGTTCAAAGGATGATGAACAAGGGTAGCATCACCTGTATACCAAGTCTGCAACTACAATGCCTATACCAACATTATGGAAAAAAAGGAAGCGGTCTTTCTTATAGGGTTGTAAGGCCATTGATCTTGTTTGATAATTGACCAAGAGTCAAATGTACTATTCAGCCTGTGCTAAAGATGATTATTCAACTTCCATCCCTTTTCCCTTATAAGGACAGCAAAGTGATCCCTTAGAATTATGAAAACAAAACCTTCATCATCAGATAATCTAGTTAGTAAGCAACAAACATTGATATTTCAAGGGTAAATGATCTAACTCAAAGTGGCAGATGTTACATCCAAGTAGCATTAAGCTGAAACTCAATAAGCACAAAAGTTTACAACCAAAGACATAAAGTTGATGACTATCAAAAACCTAGTGAGTGAAAAAGAAGCTACAAAACTCTTTAAGTTCATGAAGCACAGCGAATACAGCATCATTAATCAGTTGAAGAAGCAACCCATCAAGATATCTATGTTATCACTACTATTAAATTCTAAAGCTCACATAAATGCTATCCTCAAGGTTTTGAATGAGGCCTATGTCCCTCTCGATATCTCTATAGATAAGTTGGACCGCTTAGTGAGCAACATCACTGCTGACAATTACATATCTTTTAGCAATAATAAAACCCCACAAGGAGAAAAGGAAACTACAAAGCCCTTCACATCACCATAATACTGTAAGGGCACCATATTGCCTAAGATGCTCATTGATAACAGGTCAGCTTTAAATATAATGCCAATGTCATGCTTAAACAAGCTCCCTATTAATGTATATCATATCCATAATAGTCATATGGTTGTGCGAGTATTCAATGAAACTTGTACAAACATTGTGGGAAACATCACCATTCCACTCCAAATTGGCCCATGTACTTATAAGGTTGACTTTTATGTGATGGACACTATTTTATCATATAATTGCTTGCTGGGAAGGCTTTGGATTCATTTTTTGAGGGCAGTACCATTATCTTTACACCAAAAGTTGAAATTCATCATTGAAAATGAAGTTATTAGTATCAGAGAAGAAGAAGATATCATTACTACTACCTTAATTGATGCATATATGTCAAACCTGATGAAGATATCCTGGAATCCTCTTTTCAATCTTTTGAATTTATCAATTCCACTTATGTCAAGGAAGGGTTGCCAATTGTTGAACCTTGCCTATCAAAGAGCACTCATGTGGGTCTAAAGTTAATTGTTGACAAGGGTGCCCAAGCTAGAAAGAGACTCAAAAAACACCTTCAAAAGATTGCCAAAGCTTTAAAACTTGTTAACTAGATCGAAAAAGAAGGTTAAGATTAAGGCCAAAGATTAAAAAAAAAACAAGCTTAGAAGAACTGTGAAAAGAGAATCGCCCGTCTGTCAGGACAAGAATGCAATTTTCGCCACTTTAAGAAAGTTTTCATCTAGGAAGACATGTGAATACTAACTCTGTTAATGTTATGCTTATACTGAGTAAGACATTTGAGTATCTCTCTATCAATGTAATTAATAAGCCAAAGATGTCAACAACAAGCCCAGAGACTGGTTTATGCCCCAAAGATTTATTTCGAGTGTTTGGATTGAAACTAAGATTCTTGTATTGTTCAACTTTGTTTCAAAGTAATGCTATGAACTAAACCAACATATTTTTGCCCAAAAGCATTATAGGATCCTTTGTATGGGCATCTTTTATTAAGTATTATCAATGAAAATAGTTAAACATTATGTATTTCATCCTTTGTATTCATAGTTATTGAAAACTTTTAGACCTTTCTCTACATATTTTTCCACCTATATTATTCTTTTTCCATATTTTCAAGTACCCTGATAAAGGTGACATGAATATTCATACTAAAAATTTAGAAATCAATTTTAAACAACTAATTTGCATTGGTGAAGTTTGAAGAGAATCCTATACTTCAGACCTACTGAGGCTAATTGAATAAGAAAAAAAATAGATATTGCCTTATGAAAAACCCACTGAGCTCATAAACCTTGGAATGGAGAAGACAAAAAAAAGCCAAAATTGGAACCCATAAAACTATCAACTAGAGCTAAGCTACTAAGTCTCTTCCAAGAATTTAGGGACATGTTTGCTTGGTCTTACCAGGACATGCTCGGATTAGACAGTAACGTTATGGTCTATAAACTTCCTCTTAAACCTAAGTGTAAGCCTGTATAACAAAAGCTTAGAAGGATGAAACCTTAAATGCTTATGAAAATTAAAAAATAAGTGAAGAAATAATTTATGGAAAGATTTGTCGAAGTAGCCAAATATCCTAAACAAGTAGCCAATATAGTCCTAGTTCTAAAGAATGACAGCAAACTGCAAATGTGTATAGACTACAAGGATCTAAATTGGCCAACCCAAAAGATAATTTCTCTTTACCTCACATTGATACCCTAATAGACAACATTACCAAAAACATACTATTTTCCTTCATGGATGGATTTTTGAGTTATAACCAAATCAAATGGCAACTGAAGTTATTACAAAGTGATGCCCTTCAGGCTCAAGAATGCTAGGGCAACTTACGAAAGGGCTATGGTAACATTGTTTCATGATCTTATGCATAAAGAAATCGAGGTTTACATGGATAATGTGTTCGCTAAATTACCAAAAGAAAGTGAACACATAGCTAATTTGTGAAAACTCTTTAAAAGGCTTCGTAAGTACTCACTTAAGCTAAATCCTACTAAATGCACATTCAGTGTCACATTTGGTAAACTATTAGGCTTCATTGTAAGCAAAAAAGGAATAAAAGTTGATCCCAACAAGGTAAAGGCCATTTAAAATCTATCACCACCTTAAACTTAAAGAGAAGTAAGGAGTTTCTTAGGAAGGTTAAACTACATAGCTTGATTCATATCTCTGCTACTCCAAAAATGAAATCCTAGAGAATGGAATAAAGACTATCGAGAAGCTTTCGATAAGGTCAAACACTACCTTTCAAATCCACAGTACTTACCCCTCTAGTGGTTGCTCGACCTTTGATCTTGTATCTATCAATTATTGACAAATTAATGGGCTGTGTATTAGGCTAACATGATGAGTCAGGTAAAAAGGAAAAGGCTATCTGCTACCTGAGTAAGAAGTTCATAAAGCATAAAAATAATTATTTAATTATTGAGAAGTTATGTTTTGCTTTAGCCTGGATGGCCCAAAGGTTAAGACAATACATGTTATACCATACTACGTAGTTGATCACCAGATATGATCCCAGTAAACATTTATGTGAAGCTCATACCTTGTTAAGGAGGTTAGCTAAGTGGCAAGTCCTGCTTTTCAAGTATGACATCGTGTATGTAAACTAGAAAACCATAAAGGATAATGCAATAGCGAACTTCTTGGCATGCGAAGCAATAGATAACTATCAGCCTTTAGATTTTAAATTTTCTGACGAAGATTTAAGGTGCATATCTGAGGGAAAGAACACTATCCAATGAGGGTCATCTTGGAAAATGTACTTTGATCAAGCTTCAAACACAATGGGGCATGGAATTGGGGTAATTTTTATCGCACTTGATGGAAACCATTACCCTTTCACTACAAGATTGCACTAATAATATAGCTAAACATGAGGCCCACATCCTGGGACTCTAAGCAGCCATTGCAAAGAGTATTTGAACACTATAAATATTTAGAGATTCAACCCTTGTTATTTACTAATTAAAAAGAGAATGGCAAACTTATGATGCTAAATTAATCCACTGCTGGAATTTGATCTCGAAATTAAGGAAAGAGTTTGATAATATTAGCTTTCAGCATCTACCTCAAGAAAAGAACCAAATTGCTAATGGTTTAGCCACTTTATCATCTATGTTTGAAGTCAAAGAAGAATAAAACATTGCTCCTATTTAGATGAGTATCTATATAGCCCTGGCACATTGTTAGAATATTGAGGAAAAGAAGGATAACTTGCAATGGTATCATGATATCCTTTAGTATATCAAGGATTAACAATAACACGAAAAAATACCATCGAAACTGTGAAGAGAACCACCCAAAGGATAACTGTGAGCTTTATTTTAGATGGTGAAATTTTGTACAAGAAAGGTTGAGATCAAGTGCTACTCTAATGTGTAGATGCCTCTAAAGTCAAAAGAATTCTCCAAAAATCTATGAAGGAATTTATAGTGCACATGCTAATGGACACTAAATGGTAAAACAAGTCATGTGATCAGGCTATTATTGGTTGAATTTTGAAAAGAATTGCATTAATTACACTCGAAAGTGCGACAAATGCCAACCCAAGTAGACAAAATCCATGTTTCACTGACACCTCTGCATGTTATAACAGCTTCATAGCCTTTTTCCATATGGGGCATGACATGATCAAATTGATTAGCCCTTAGGCTTTTAATGGGCACCACTTTATTTTGGTCGCTATCGATTATTTCTCCAAGTGCGTAGAGGTAGCTTCTTATGCCAATGTCACCAGATCTGTCGTATGCAAATTTGTGAAATGAGACATCATTTGTAGATATAGTCCTTCCAAAGACATCATTACTAATAATGTATGCAACTTGAAAAACAAAATGATGTAAGCAGTCTACTCTCAGTCCAAGATTCAACATTGTAATTCCATCCCATATAGTCCAAAAATGAATATGACGGTTAAAACAGCCAATAAGAATATCAAGAAGATAGTTGACAGATGGCTGAGAATTACAAAGATTGGCATTAAAAGTTACCTTTTGCATTGCATGTCTATCGCATAGTAGTGTAAACTTTTATGGGTGTTACCCTATTGTGTTTAGTCTATGGCATAGAGGTCACCTTACCTATTAAGGTTCAAATTCCATCACTCAAAGTCCTGATGGAATCATAACTTGAAGGCTGAATGGATCAAGAACCGATATGAATAGCTTAATCTCATCAAAGAGAAAAGAATGAAAGCCATCTGTCATAGGCAGATTTATCAAAAGCACATGATGAGAGCTCATGACAAAAAGATATATCCATGTCAATTTTAAAAAGGTGACTTGGTACTCAAACAAATTCTCTCGATCCATAAAGATGCTTGAAAAAAGTGGACCCTAAATTAGGAAAGGTAGTATGTTGTATTTTTTTGAAGAACCCTAATCTTAACCAAGATTGATGGCAGCAACCTACCTAACCCAATGAACTCTGATTTTGTTAAAAAATATTACGCCTAAAAAATTTTTGGATAAAAAGGAAAAACAAAAAAGGAAAAAAAGGAAAATATATAAAAAAACAAACATAAAAAAAATAAAAGGCCTTAAATGAAAACCCAAAAAGGCATCCAAGAAAATAAATCGGCTTAAGTTACTAGACTCTCACTTACCTAAACCTAATCAAGCCCAAACCATTACTAGCTTAGACTAGAACCAATTTAACCTACACTCACAACCTCGATTAAGGCATCAAATCATAATCTAATTAACCTATCATACCCAAACTTGCTCCACTGAGTCCATCATTGCTTGTACCTAAAAAATAGCCTCAAGGCCTGTATACCACTATGGGCAATCTGAAGAATCTTTTTATGAGTCGACCAACTCCAAAAGGGTTAATTGCTCAAGAAAAGTTTTCAAGGACATTCAGTGGAAAACTCATGTCATTAGTTTTAGGGGCTAACTAGTTGAGAAATATGATTTTAACTCTTTAGTATCTTAAAATCCTTTATGATCCCATAGTTTGCCATAACTTGTACCTTCTTTCTTTGAATAAAATATAATTACTTGATTTATCATAACATCTTTTTGTAACCCTGCATTCCATGTTGCATTATGTTTGTCATTTAATTGATAATGCTTGATAAATAAACAAGACTGATAATAAGATTTTCTAGCATTACTTGGAAAAATGGAAACTTTGTAGGAACTTTTGTTCAATGTCTAAAGGCCAAGAACGAGCTTTGAAAGCCACAGTTGGTTTTGCCCTTAAACATTGTATTCTAAACTTATGCTCGAAATCTTCCTTGGTAAACCCTAACACAAGGATAAAGGAGAAAAATCATTTTCTAGCTTATAATGCTCTACTAGAATTTAGAACAGTCCACCCAAACCACCAAAGACACCCTTTGAATCATGATAAACAAAAAAAAACTTCCATACTCACTAAGTTTAACATAACAAAAGTTCCTTAACATGGGCCATCTAAGCTCAAAACTATCTTTTTACCTTTCAAAAACAACTATTGCATTAAAAACCACTAAAATAAGATTGGTGAATCTTAAGGCAAAAGATCACCCTATTAAACAAGTTGAGAGCAAATAACCGAAGAAGGCCAAAATTGATCACTAGATCAGGTTTTCAAAATCATCACTTTTGCATTATTTAAACATCACTTGCATCCCCATACATTATACAACATTTAACACCCTTCAAGTAACAGTTCTTACACGCAGAAGTCAGATTAATAGAGAACATTAGGTAAAACTTTCAATTATTAAAAAGCATTGAAAAGCTCTAGGCAAGAACGTCTAACCCTCAAAGCCCATATAAGCTAGTGGCACTTGTCTAGGGTTAAACCTAAAAACTTACCTACCTCAGTCCTTAAAGAGCAGGACACTTACCTACCTCAAGGCCCATACAAGCTGGTGACACCAGTTTAGAGTCAAACCTAAAAACTTTCTACCTCCATCCTAAAATAGTAGGATGCTTACCTACTCAAAGCCTACACAAGCTGGTGGCGCTTTTCATGTGGTTAAACCTTAGAAATAACCTAGTAGAGAGGTCAAACCCTATAAAACTCATTTAAATTAGAAATATTTGGCCTATCTCGACATAATACTAAATAGCTCTCTATTTTTTCTATAAGCATAAGGAACCATTATCCTACTCAAACAAAATAGTGTCTATTTGTCTTTACCCTATTCTTAATACTCAACGACGACCAAAGAGAGGCAATTGTAGACACATCATTTTATCCTAGCCAATTTTTGAAATCCTAAAACTTAATTAAAAAAATGATAGAATCAAAAAAATAAAAATAAAACTAGGGATGACTGTTGGGTGCTGTGTTACTAGGCACTATTAGATGACATAACACCAGGAGAAAATTTTTTTTAAGGAGGTCTAAAATGCCTATGGGTCATATTAAAGAAAAATGTAAAAATATGGCATTAAGAGTCAATATTCAGGGTGTCACTAGAGTCATTCGAATAAGTACACAAGTGAAGGTCAGGTAACTTAAGAAGCCAGAGGTATTTGCAAGTTATATCGGTTCATGCATAAGTTTGATATAAAGCTTTTATTTTAACAAAAATTTAAATTTTTATTTGTAGTAAATTTTTATTTGTAGTATCGATACATGAGGGTTTAGTCTTGAGACCTAATGAGATGTATCAATACCTATCCTGATTGTATCGATACAGACCTTGGTAATAGCTATAGTTATGATTTTTGGCAGAATGTATCGAGACCCAAGCTTAAATATCAATACAAATTCATAGAGTATCAATATAAGCCTTTAAGTCTTAGGAATGGGAATATTTTACTCTTGGTATCGATACATACTTCATTCTATTGATACTCATAGGTAAAATTTCCTTGTGTATTAATCGCCAATGCTTTGTATTGATATACGAAGGCATTTTTGCCTAGTTCAAGCCATTTTTTTCAACCATTGTACCATTGATCCAAAATCTAATTCACAAATCTTTCTGGCACTAAATATTATCAAAATTCATACCAAGCTTCATCTTTGTGATTATGATTTGATTTAAACAAAAATGTGAGGCCCAAAGAGCCAATGATAAGGGATATTTCTTGATATTATGCAAATTGTCAAAGGGTAAGCCTAAATTTTATTAATGCTTAATTGCATAAATAGTCTTAATCCACTATTTTTGCTGAGCAAACCAATACGTTTGCATGGCACTGAGCATAATACTTAATCTTTGCATGAGGTAAACGCATTAAAACCTTAAAATGCCATTATTTTTTGTATCTTTTATCTTTATAGTCACATGGTTATATAAGCCAACCTTGGACTCAGTTGAAAGGGAATGCTTCTTTAGCGACTAAAAACCAAAAAACTTTTCTTTATTCTTGGAACCTTCTAAAACCATTCACCAAAAGTCATTTGAAAAGCCTTTATTTCACTTATATTCCTTTTCAAAGCACCTTTTATCCATACTTAACTAAAAAGCCCCTTCTATTCATTACTTTCTTCCCTTCAACCTTAAAAAAAGTGAGTTAAAAGTTACTGCTCAAAGAAAAGGTTGGAGCTTAAAAATTTTGGTATATTTTTCCACTTGACTCTGTATATTCTCTAATTTTTCAACATTTTCATCATCACCGTGACCTTTCCATGTTACTATGACCCTTCTGAGATTCTTATGCATTATTGCTACCTTATTTATGGTAGTCTTAGGATGTTGATGTTCTCTTAATGCCTTGATGTTGCATGATAGCCCAAATACATTATCTTTCATTTTGTCATTAAAACAGCCCTTTATTCATTCATTTTCTGTCATGCGTCATCTGTCTTTATATGTCTAACACATGCTTAAATGTTTTTCATCACATGCATTGAGTATGTTCATGCACTTACTTGCATATTAAAGAGTCTCATGGCATAAGGATGTTATCTTAGAAATTTTAACATGTTTCTCTTCGCTTAAATATGTTCATGACATTTTCTATAACATGATTTTTTACGTCATTCATAAGGTTATCATTTCTATACACCTTATTTGTCACCTTCTTGCATTTTTTATGATTTCCTCTATGTCAAATTTCATCTTTATATGCTTGCATGCTTGCTTGTTTTCCACAAATTTGATTTTTAAAAAAATCCCAAGTTAAGTCTATGTTACCTTTAAATAATGGGGACTAGCATAGATTTAATGTTTTAATTAAATTGGTTCTCTAATTTTAGGGACGGATTAAACCTTTTAGATCTAGATTCATGGAAATTAAATGCTTTTTTCTTTTATTGAAGTATCTCTTTAGTGACATAGTCAATGGGTTGTTTTAACGTCCCAAGCTATTCTAGGATTATGGAATGAACTCGTGAAACCTATGAGACTTTCCCTTCTGGTCATAGACATTCGGACATCTTAGACTCAGTCTATCCTTGACAAAACCCAAAAATACCGAATAACTCATTTACTTTTGCTTTGGCAGCACCATAGTCCGAGTTTTAAAAATTATTTTCAAGTCATAAATGATTTTTCTAGAATTTTGTCATATTTTTTGATAAAAGGCATCGAAGTAACTTTCTAATGATGTCTTATTCGCCCTTGGATCATTCCAAATGGGAGAGTTATGATTTTTTAAAACTTAGCTATTTGAAACCCTTAAAACTAGCATATGATATTTTATTTGGGCCATTTTGGCCTGCAAATGATTTTTCTAAATTTTTTAAATATTTTCCCTAAAAAGTTTATAGAATTCTCATTTTGTAAAGGTGTTATTCATGATCTAATAATTCTGGATGAAGCCAAAATGATTTTTCAAAATCCGTCATGCCTTTTCCCCTGTAATCACTTCCATTGTTGAAATAGGACAAAATCCAAAAATTAATTCCACCCAAAAAATTGTTTTCTAAGATTTTTAAAATTTTTTTGTATTAGTCCTTATCAAGATACCTTTCCATTGGTACCTCATTTACCCCTTAAAGCCTTCGGATGCACCCTGAATAATTTCAAGAAAAGAGATAATGTGATGCTGTCCTTTGTTTTTAACCTAATTTCTAAAATGCCTCTAAGCCCTTCTCTAAATTGTCACCCCCATTATTCTTCAATAATTTTCTTCAATAATTGAAGATAATTATGAGATATATTTCAAACGTCCCTCTTTTTATGTTTTTTGTTTGTGATTATTTGTTTATGATATTATTGTATTTTTTCTCATCTTACCAACATGTTTCCCCTTTATAGCAAATTTGGTGCAATCATATTTAAAATTCATTTTCTAATAAAATCTATCAGGCAATGTTTCATGTTGGCAACTCTCCAATGCCTAATATAAAGTATCCAGATTTCCAAAAATTTAATCTAGAAATAATTTTCGTAAAAAATCCCTATGCTCCTCATTACCTCCACGGTGCATAAAAGATGTCAGATTATCTTTCCAAAATTGGATATACATTTTCCACCAAATTTCACGCATTAAAGGGGATCATATCTAAGTAATGACCAAGCGAAATTGACTAAGTCAAAACTAAAGTGAGACAAGTTAATAGGTATAGATTTTGGGCGTTGTAGGGTGCTAATCCTTCCCTATATGTAACCAATTCCCAGACCTAACCAATGAACCTTTATACTTTGTAGACTTTTAAATCGATGTTTCATGTTTCATAAGTTGAAATATTATTTTCAATAGGCATCCAATCCTGTCTAGCCTAATATTATTGGTGTTAACTGCATGTTTATGACCACTTCATGGTGGCTATCCCAGACTTGTTAGATGAGCAATTTACCCGACAGTCTCTCTCCCCATCATATTACTATGTCTGATCCAAATCCCGATCATGGAATAACTTAGAGGCTCACCCACTAGCAATATCATACATTTTTTTGTTAAGCATGTTAAACCCTTCAGATCATCCAAAGTTTTAAAGGTAGGCTCATGGTGACAGAGGTAATAAATGGCTCTTTCTTTTTTCTTAGTTTCATCATGTTGTTCCAGCACACATCATATTGATTTCTCGAATACTTAAGGTAGAGTATGAAAGGACACCCTAGAATTGGTGGTATTAAAACCAAGGAACTTGATAAGTAATGTTTCACTTTCTTGAATCTTCTTTGGCACTCTTTATCCCATTCTTTCGGGTTATGCTTTCAAAAAGTTAAAAAATTAGATTACATTTATCCATAAGTTGGGAAATAAAATAGGCAATGTAATTCAATCTTCCAATGAAACTTTTTACATGTATTGAAGTGGAAATTCTTAAATAGCACTAATCTTATCAGAATTAACCTTAATCCTTTTTTTACTTATAATAAAGCCCAATTACTTCCTTGATCTTGTGTGAAAGTACACTTTACTAGATTTAACTTCAACTGATACTTTCTTAGTCATATAGATAACTCTCATAAATCGGTGATATGTCCTTTCTCCTAAGGTGAGTTGGCAATCATATCATCCATGTATACTTTGATATCTTTATGCATAATATCATGGAATAGAGTAATCATTTCCCTTTACTAAGTTACCTTGGCATTTTTTAATCTAAATAACATTACCTTATAACAAAGGTGCCTCACATTATGACAAATATTATTTTTTTTCATGTCTTTCAATGTGATTTTAATCTAGTTATCCCTTAAGAATCCATCCATGAAAGAAAATAAAAAGTGCTTTGTAGTGTTGTTAACTAGTGTATCAATATAGGGAAGAGAAAAATTATCTTTTAGACTTACTCAATTTAAATCTTGATAATCTATACACATTTTGATTCTTTCATCTTTTTTAGGAATCAAAGATGATATTCGTAACCTACTCAAGGTATTTTGCTACCTCGAGAAATTTAACGTTGAATTATTTTTTTACCTCTTCTTTAATCTTCAAAAGCATTTTTTATTTCATTTTTCTTGACTTTTGCTGAATTGGCTTTAACGTTGAATTTTTTTTACCTTTTCTTTAATCTTTAAAAGCACTTCTGATTTCATTTTTCTTGACTTCTGCTAAATTGGCTTGTATTCTAGTTTGAGAGGCAATTTATAGACCACGATCTTCACATTTAATCCTAACATATCTTGATAAGACCATGTAAGGACATCTCAAAACTCTAGAACAAATTTATTAATTATTCTCTAATAGTAGTCATAAGAGCAGTCCTTATTCTGACATCTTTTCTATCATCCTCATTATCCCATAAATTTATAACTTCTGTTGGCTCTTCATTGGACATTATTTATTCATCTTCCTTTAATAATTTTTAGCAGATTAAAGGGCAAAGTATAATAATCAACATCTTCTTCGAAATTAATCTCATTCAGGCAAATGGCCTATTCAAAATCGACCTCTAAATCCTAACTAATATCATCCATTTTTCTTCAATTACAAGATTTGTAAAGGTAAAAGAAAGTAAAGAATAGGCAAATAAATATGCAACATGATTTATGTATATGCATATAAAAATGAAAAGGGAATATTGGTATGAAAAAAATTAAATATACATAAAAAGGGTACAAGCATTTCATTCTTGATAATGATAATTTAACATTTTAAGCTTTTTTTTTTTCAGAAAAACCCTTAAATGTCAAAGCGGATTCTTGGAATTACTCTAGAATTAGCCTAAACACTATAGTTTTCTTGATAATAGTCCAATTCTTCGAGACATATCGGAGTGGACACAAGCAGATTCCATAATCATCATTTAACTCTTCGTTGTTATCTCCAATAGTGGCCACTTGATAGTTCCTAAAAGCCTTGTTGATTACCATTGTGACATCCTTGTTTTCTTTTCCTTTAGTTTTTGGATTAATGACCCCTCTACATTATGAAAAATTATTTTTTGTAAGGGGTAAAGGTTTGGCTTTTGGTTTGACTCTTGATTAATAAGCTGGGTTAGCCTTTTTCCTTGAGTTTTGCTCTTTGTATTCTTTTTTTACTCTATTCAATTTAAAACCCAACCCATTAGGGTTTAGAATTTAGGGTTTAAGGTTTAAAATTTAAAGTTTAAGATTTAGGGTTTAAAGTTTTGCCAACTAAATTAATAGATTGGCCGATCCCTTGCAAATATCTTTCAAGCTATTTTCTAGCTTAAGCATTTTTCCCAATCATAAGCTTAAAGCCTCTGTTAGTGCTGTTTAAAAGCCTAAGTTTTGGGATTATAAACCTTTTCACAACAAAAGCAATGTTAATAATCTCATAGGTTCGAAATGAACATTCTTTAGCCTTAGCATTTGTTTCAAAATACAGTGGCTCAATAAAAGTCATGGTTTATGATGTCCTCATCTATGGATATGTTTACCTCTTTTCCATTAATTATGAATTTGACCTTTTAATAAAGCGATGATGGTACAGCATTGGCAAAATGGATCTATAGTCACCTAATAAACAATTGTATGCTGGAATAATGTCCATTACACAAAATTTTACTTCAAACGTGTATAAATCGATGTTTTAAATGATTGAAATAGTTCTCTTAATTTTTTTTCTTATTCCATCAAATCCCTTGACAATTGCTTGGTAATGATTGATCTAGTTGGCATCAATTGGAAAGTGGAATAAAGTGATTAACGACATCAGGTTCAAAACTGATCCATTGTTAGTGATAACTTTAGGCAGATGGTACCATTGCAATTTATTTTTATATGAAGGGCTTTATGGAAATGGTCCCTGTTAGTAAAATTTCTTTGTTATTGAACAAAATGAAATTGTCAGTGACAATATTGTTTACTAGGCAATCAAGTTTATTACCAATATATCCTAAGAGACATGTGCTTGGTTAAATACTTTTAACAGGGCATTCGATGTGGCTTCGAACTAAGCAATAGTACTAGCAGAGAAATTTTCGCTAATTGTTGTTTCAATTGCTCTATAATGCTATACTCACTGTGCTTAATAAACTTGAGAAATTCAGCTACTTTTTTTTCCACCAGTTCTTATACTTCTACCGAGACATCTTTAGTAACTATAGCTTCTTCGGATGTTTTCCCTTTCAATTTATTTTAGCACTAGCTTCAGTAGATTTTAGGCCATAATGATGACCATTTCTAGTTACATGGCTTAGCCCCATAATGTCAATAGTGGCTAATTGGCTTGTTGTTGCCTTCAGAGTTGTCAACTTACCATTATGCCTCATTGCCACCTAGTTATTATCTTTGTATGGAAAAGGTACTGGTGATCTAATAATGAGTTTAGGAGCAATTTTGATTTTGGGAGGTGAAGCCTTTAGCTAGTTACAATAGCTGATGAGAAAACTATTGACACTCTATGGCAGTTGTGATGGTCTTTCATTAGTCACATTGATTAACTTGTCTTTTTCCTAATTAGCTTTTTTGTAAAATTCAAGCTCTCCAATATTCATCCTTCTTTGAATCAAAGCTCAAAACTATGGATAATTTTGTAGTGTATGTCCTTGAGTCGCATGAAACTTAATAAAGTTAAACCTCAAATCTGATTGACTTCCTAAATTTTTATGATTCAGACTAAAGATTCTTCCTATAGTCAGAAATTGTCTAGACCATTTCCATTGGGGTTTTGACTTCTTGGACATTTTTCTTTACCTATCGTTCTTCTTCAGCAATTAGAGCATTTACTATAGGTTCAAGTTGATTAGGTAAAGGATTTGCTGAGACTTTAGGTTTTGGAGCATTGTCGAATTTCAAGGCACCTACTTCTAAAAACTAGAAATTTTTTTCAAAAGTTAGATAATTCTCGATTAAGTGGTCCACCATTAAATGATACTTATAGTGAGTATTTGAAATGTACTAGTTGGTGAAATTACTAGCAGATGGTTTGGAAAAATGGTAGCTACTAATCGAGGCTTAAGAAGTTTGTTAAATATTTCCTTATAAGAATAAAGAAAAAGCTTATAATAGGGTTTGGGTTGATTAGTTCTTTGGGTTCGTTGATTGGCATTAGCCTAGTTTGATTTTGAAAAGGCAGATTTAGGGTGGTGGTCTCTAGGGTTAGGAGAGCAGGAGCTTAGGATGCATTAAAAGACTAAGTATTTTGCCTGTCAACCTTGGTTTTAGTAGTGGTAAAGTTGACCAACAAAATTAACAGATATAGTCTTCTTTCTTTTTTCCAAGTCTTACCTTTTTCTGGTGAAAGATTCACTAATTGCAATTTTTTTGGCCTTTATAATCATTTCAATCATCTCTCTTAATATAACCAAGTCAGCAAAGTTTTTGGTTGTATTCACTACTAGTTTATCATAGTAAAAAAGGCTTAGAGTGTTTACAAATTGCATTGTGGTCTTTTTTTCCATGAACAGTGGTTAAACTTGAAAGACCATATATCTCTATCTGTATGCATATTCCTTAAAGATTCTATAGGCTTTTTCTCCATGTTTTGCTGAGTTAGCATATTTGGTACCCATTCAGCCACGCATTTATACTATTGCAATAATCCGTTTACCAAATTAATCTAACAATGAATTTGGGTATGGTTCAGATTGTTAAACCATCTGAGTGCTAATCCTAACAAGCTTTCCTAAAAGTAAGAATAACGAGCTTGTCATTTTTAGCATATCCAACCATATTTCTAATCAAGTTTGGACATTTTGAATTTTGGTAGAAAGACTAAATCTGGTGCTAAATTGAGATCTTCAATATCAACACTGCTGTACGATCAGCCCCTTCTATAGCCTTTAGTTTTCTTTTAAATAGTTGTAATTTCCTTTTTTTCACTCTTTGTTTTAGCTTACTCTGTGCCCATCTATTTATGCTTTTCTTGCTTATTAATGCTAGGACCTATTGACTCTTCTTGCACAACCACAGTTCTTGCATCTATCCCTTGTGCAAAAATATCAAGACTAATATGGATGGCTGGTGAGTGACGTATATTTTGGGTGTTCACTGGTTGTACATTTTGCAGGTTATCTTTTAGCTTGTACCTCAAATCCCCTAGTAAGAGCACCAGTAACAATTTCTAGCTGTTGATGAGCTAGCTACAATGCCATAAGTAATTCCATCATCCTAGTGATTTATGCTTGCAGTTCTTCTTGCCTTTTCATTATGGCCTTTTGAGTCTTTTGATGACTTGCTTTGAATTGTTTAAGCTTTGCTAATGGTCTTCAACCATTCTTCTTGTTCTATGTTGAGTATAGTATCGATGATTAGGTGATGGTTCCATTAATCTCTCAATAGTGAAACTTTAAAATTCAAAATTTCTTTAAGTTAATTTTTTATTTATGAATTAGTATGTTAATGAATGTTATGTATATATGTTTATGCATAGTATAAAGATATGAATGCAATTGTAGGAATGCTCACTTTAGCAAAAGATTTTAAAGTAAAAAACTTTCATTATCTATCTAGAGGATTACACATTATTGATCATATGCAAATTACACCCAAGAAAAGTCATAACTTGCTCATATTATTACTGAGCTTGTTTTAGAATATTTAAGTATAATAAGCCCACTTCCCATACTAGATTAATCTGACACTTCAGGACTTAGATCCTTTCCACTATTTTTCTTAATTAAATCACTATTGAATGAATGTGCTTCACAAGGTGATCGATGTAGGTCTATCGACCAATAGAGTTAGCTTTCCAACTTTTACATTCATCCTTAGCCCACCATAGTTTATCATCCCAATATGCATCCGTGTCTTGATAAGCTTAAGTCTAGGCAATGATATTATCCTCTTATCGTTATAGTGCTTGCCTTATTTATTCAATAATCATTTCAAGGACTTCTCTTTCCTAAAGCAACTAAGATACTCTTCCTTGTTCTTTATCAAGGGCTACTTTGAGTTACTTATTTCTTTCTACAGATCTCTTTAACTAAAGATGAGTGTCAACATGCCTTTTTCTTTCTCACAGAAAGATGACCTCTTTAACCTCTCCTTCCAGGGCTTTAGTTTTCCATTCCTTTAGCTCTTCATGAAGTTTATACATTTCCTCAGTCATCCTCTAAGAGGTTTCATATAAGTTTTGGATATTCTGGCAAGCTTCATCCTTTTGTTCTTCTCAACCAAATCTTGCTTTATCAAATTACAATTTTTTCTATGCTCTAGACATCTTTTTCTATAGTTTCCATCCTCATCATTAAATACATAATTTCTTCTTAAAGAGCTTGTTCTCATCACCCATTCTTTTCCATTCTTTCGTAGCTTTCTTTTTTGTCAGGTCAACTTTAGAAGGCATGGTGAGATTCAGTTGGATAGGTGCCCGGTGAATAATTCCATTTGTGTGAAGGATAATTATGTTTTGGCTTAAGATATTCCTTTAAGCATCATAACCTAGGGTAGTCTGATCAGTGTAAGCACGAAACCCCAACTCATATCTTTCCTTTTAGTGCAAAGCAATCAGCTGAAGTGACTTTTTGTAACTTTCCCCATGACATTTGATATTCTCACTAGTTATCTTAGAAGTCATGGGGATGAATTGTCATGACCCATACCTTCTTCAAACTAACAATAGTGTATACCCTACATTGCCCTAAATACCTAGCAAAAGCGCAAAGAAAAGATCACCACACTGGTACATATAAGTTTTTAGAGAAGAGAAGGGTGCTTTCCATGTTATGCCAGTAGAAACCAAATTCTTAAGTGTCTCAACCTACTAGTTTTTGGTTCCAGAGCTGAGCCACTCCTTCTTAATGAACTCTTAAAGAGGAACACAATGTGGAAAGTAAAGCTTGACCTTAACAGCACCTTCACCTAAAAGTGACTCCAAGCCTAAATATATGATAACAATGCATTCCCAAAAAATCTCCCATGGCCTTTTTTTTTTGCGTGCATTCGATGAGGAAATTATTTTGGCTAAAATGGTAGGGGCAGGATGCATATTTCTCTACAATCGATCAAAAAGTCTACCATAGCTACTTGTCTAAGTATCCTTGGAGAAAAAACTAGATCATATAGAGCTAAAGCAAATGCATTGAGAGTTTCTTCTCTTTTTGCATGTCTTGGATATATTCTCATAGGAATATCAAGAATAACACTAGTATTCCCTTTCTGCTCAATGTAATAGTAATCTTATTTGAAATCTAAATTGAGAACTTACCTTAATTTTTTATGGAAACTTGTTAGATTATGATTTTTTGCAGTAAATGGGCCTTGTTTCCAAAAGCTTTAGCCTAAGTAAAGCTAAGATTTCTTTAGTGGTTGAGGTCCTATCATACTAGTTCAATAAGAAACACCAATATAATGGATCCCAAAATTCTATTAAGGCTCAAACCAATATTTCATCCATCTGCATTTTAAGAAAAAGAGCAATTTGTCCATATTTCTCTACGAATTGGGTTTATTTTGCATTCCCTCAGTGGTCTCATATCTCGGCTAACTCTTTTAGATTATATTGATGCAAATCCAAATGAGTGATCTTTGGTAACTCTGAGACAAAATCCTTTGGTATACAGTCTCTATTCTTTTTCTAGTTCAACTTAGACCTAGTATGAGCTTTCTCGAATATCTAGGAAACAACCACTGCGAGTACTTGGTTAGCCATAAAATTTGATGAAAATTTAATAGAGATGAAATTCTATTCCAAAATAAGCGTCCCTACATGCATATGAAATATGCACCAAGAAAAAATGAAAAAAAAAAGAACAAATAAGTTAGTATCCGTAGGAAATAATAAATCCAAATAATAATAAAATTTTAAAAGAAAAAAGCATAAAATATTAAACTATCTAAATAAACATAAATATTTAGATAAAAAAATGTATAAATTGATCCCTTTATATGTCCTCTAAAATTGGCATGGCTTTAACTAGGGAGTTAGTATAGTTCACTATATGCAATCTAGGTCAGACCTCTAAGTTGGTTCTCGAATTACTCACTGATCTCAGAATGGACTAACGAGGTATCCTGTCCTTACCCATCATCGGTTTATATTGAAAAGGATTCAATTCAAGTAGGAGTATCTTCCATGCCTGTAACAAGGCTAACAACTTAGATAGGTGTAGGAATTTACACCTGGTAGGTTTTTCGATGGCCTCGACAAAGGCTAACACCTCAGAAGGCAAAGCTACTTCACCTTCTTCTAATAGAAATTAGGTTACCTATGCTCCCTCATAGATTTAGAGGAGAATTACTACGCGTACTTAGTATGTGTGAAGGAATAACGAACATTTTTATGATAAAATATTAAAAATAAAACCCTTATCCTAAATCGCAAATAGGCAAGAAAAATGTGAAAATGGATTAGTGCAAAATTAACAAATATTTAAAATAATAAAAGAAAATTTTGTTTGAAAATATTGGGAATTATAATTAAATGTTGGTTAAAACCAAATTAATCAAAATTTAATTACATGTAACTAATTTTATGCCTAACTCCATAACTAATCCCTAGTGGAGTCGCTAAGCTGTCGCAACATGGCTCGGATACGAGTCCTGATTAGCTCGACTTAAAAGGCAAGTATACCTCTCATTCCCATATGTATATATATATATATCATTATTGTTTTATTCTTAGGGGCCATATATCATTATTATTTTTTTATTTTTAGGGACAGAGTCACTGAGATAAATCGCTCACTCAACTTAAATCTAAATAGTTATTATGAAAAGACCATATATCTTAAAGTCGTCACCAACTATTTTGGTTAAAGTTTGTATTTCAAGGGTTACAAAACCTTTGAAAACAAATTACAAGGTTTGTGATAATACCAGAGTATAAAAGACCTAAAAGTCAGTTAGAATCATGAATAAAGATTGATCATTCTCATGATGCCCATAAATCTGTACCTTATCAATTACATATGAATTTAAAAATTTAAGTTATCATTTGATTTCATTATCCAATATTTAATTAATAATTTTCATATATTAAAAATAAAATTTTATAAAACAAATTTATTATTCTGTATAAGAAAATTGAGTATGCAATATTTTTTAAAACAAAAAAAATCTTTCCTAACTTAACGGAAGACCGAAGAAATATGAAAAATTTTATCATTATCTCTTTCGGACACCACTAGAGGTCCGAAATAATATGAATGATTTTTAAAATCAAAATATCTTTCATACCACATCGGAGAGCTAGAGGAATATAAAAGGTTTTATTTTTACAGAATTTGAAATTTTTCCATTTTCATTTTGAAAAGGATATCTCGTTATTAAAATAATCCGTAGAACCGCTATCATATTTTAGGAGAAATTTCACATACTATTTTAATTTGGAGATATTGCCTTAATTTTAAATTTCTAATTTTATTTAAATAGTAATAAAAATTACCCTAAGATTCAGTTTAGATGAAAAGTACTAAAATCGACCTTAAAGATCCAACCTTGGTCAAAGTAACCAACGTGTCCTCTAAAGTACAATTTTGTGATGAAAACATCCCAGGGACCCTAAAAAACATGTTTAGCGGCAAATTACTCAAATGCCTTTAAGATGTACCTTCGATGTGAAAGCATCTCAATAACCTTAAAGAATCTAATAACATCATGAAGAGATGAACTTAACCTTAATGTGTACCTTTGACTTAAAAGTATCCTAGTAATCATATAGGACTAGGTTCTACAATAAATTACTAAAATACGCTTACGTTGTACCTTTTACATGAAAGTATCTTAGTAACCTAGAAAATTGTAAAATAATGATAAATGACAATTATATCCTAAATAGGTAACCTAAATTTTTTAAAATTATATTTCATACCGTATCAAAGGGTCGAAGGAATACGAATGGTTTTAATATTTTCTACACACCATCAGATGATTGGAGGAAAGCTAGGGATATTCCTAAAATGTTTGAATATCTTAAATGGGTGGTTTCTTAGAAGAAGATACCATTTTAACCCTAATATGCAAGGTGTCCTAATGGTCCCTAAACTTTTCTAACTTTTCATAATGGTTCGTACATAATATCAAACAAAAAATCAAACATCAAATATATCCAAATCAAAATAAAAAAATTATACCAAAATTGCAAGGGTGGTTCGACTAAGCACTTTTGGCTTTGGGACATTTTTTTGAATTTTACAAATAAATCCCTAGACTTTTTAAAATCATAACATGACACCAAAAAGGTTAAAAATATATAATATGAATCTAATTTTGCTAAAAACACATGGAAAGCACCCGTAAAAATGTAATAAGCATTCGACCTGTTAACCTTGAATTTAGTTTTGATATAACAAACAAACTTAAGCTAAATTAATATACGGCCTTGCACTTCTGTT
>JBBYHO010409000.1:10170-26398 GCA_038382025.1 Adansonia gregorii
TAACAACTACTCCCCAATAATCACTAGAAATAAATGCAAATTAAAAAAGGGGACAAGTAGTTTCAACAAGGGGCTAATATTTTCTTTTAGCAATAGTATTTTATTAGGGAGTATAAATACTTAAAGTTTGATAAACAATTCTATCTGAAATAAGTAAATCCTTGAATAGATTAGAGGTGTACTTCCTACTTGAATCATACCTGAAGCACTCGGTAATAATGGCATATTGTGTTTTCACAAAACCTTAAAAGACACAATAAATAAGCAAAAAATCAGGATGACTTTTCATGAGTAAACCCAATAATGAATGTAATCATCAATGAAGTAAACATAATATTGAGACCCTCCTTTAATGGTAGTGGTTCTAACATATCAAAATGAACTAAATCAAATGGTGTATAGGAAATACTTTGATTAAAAGAATTCGCAGAAAATTTTGCCAATTTACACAATAACCAAAAATATTACTACTTCATAAATTTTCCAAAGCTCTAATTGACACTAAATATTGAAATTACATGTAGAAGCAAAACCAATAAGAGACTGCAATAAGAAAAAGGTAAAAGAAATTCAAATTAAAGAAACCAAATTAACACTTAAAGGCATAATAATCGATACTCTTAGCTTATCCAAAATGTATAGTCCCCCTTGTTTATGATCTATTCCAATCAAATTCTTGAATTTTAGACCCTAGACATAACAATAAATGGAAGAAGAAAGATCAAGTAACCAGTATTATAAAATTGACTATCAAAACTAGATTCTTTTTTAGAATAGGAATATTGTAACATTAAAAAGAGGCAAATTAGATGTATCAATAGTACAAGCACCTGCTAATGGCACATGAGTACCAACAGTCATAACAAACATTAATAACTTAGGATATGAAGCAACAAAATATGACAAATTTGACGTCATGTAATGAGAAGACCTAAAGTCTAACACCCATACTGAAAAATATTTACTTGATAAACTAAGGTTTGGAACCCCTATTGGAGAAAAGATAGACAAAGCATATAACTAAGTTGTTAGAAACTTTTGAAATAGTTCAACAAAAACTGATATTGTATGATTGAAAGATAAAGAGTGCTAAAACCAAATGAGTTTAATGATGAAACAATAGCTGTAGTGTTAGATATTGGAGTAAATAAGCTCTATGTTATAGTTAATTGCTATATTTCCATTTGGGAGGTTGTCGTTGCTGTAATTGATTGCCAAACTTCCATGATGGCTATGATTATTATTGAGCTCTACTCAACAACTTAGGACATCAAGCCTTCTAATGACCTTTTTGTTCACAGCAACGACATTCATCACTGTCAAAGAAAGCTCATTCTAAATATTGCGAGATGATCTTGAGGAAATTACCATAATAGATGGGCTATGTGCAAGAAGAATTCTTTATATGCATAAGATTTAAATATATTTCCTCAACTAATAGTTCTTTGACTATAGAATCAAAAGAAAATAATGGACTATGATATAGAATTATCCCATTAAGTTCTTCAAAGTCATCATGCAATGCTATAAAAAATTAAACCAATTGTTGCTCTTCTCTACAAGCATATAAGAGGCACAGGCTTGTAATTTTAAAGGTTTAGTAAAAGCTAATTGAGCCCAAAGAATTTTCATTGCTGAATAAAACTCATGAATATTCCAATATTTATGTTCAAGAGCTTGAATACCATATTTCAATTAATCTTGTTTTGTAAAGTTAGATTGCGTATACATTGAGACAAATCCCACACATCCTTTTCATATTTATATTTTACTAACTACAGTCCAATTGAATATTTTATAAAGTTGTTAATCCAAGTAATACTTTCCAATATTGTTTCCCAAGCATCTTATGTAGTACTAAAGGTTGCATATTTTTCATCTTTAAGTTTACTGAGGGAGCTATCAATACAACCACACATCTTTTTCCCTATCAAAAACATTTTCATACCTAAATCCAATATGAAAAATTCTGTTCATTCAATATCACGCTAATAACTTACAACAAATTATTATTTTCAAAAACTTTGCAGGAATCGATAAGAGAATATGAAAATGAAATCAATAGGGAAAGAAGATCAAATACCAAATAATAATACGAACAACTAGATAATTTTGACCACAAAATTAGGCATTGATACTATATAAGTCAAAGAAAACCAATAAAAGAAGAGAGTGTCTAAATAGAGGAGAAAAGGTCATAGCATAATAAGTATGAAAAATAAGGTTAAACCTCTAAAGAAAAGCTAAATAACAAAACTACCCTTATACATTGAAAATACTAAAGTACCATTTAACATAATAAAAAGCTAAACTAACTCTAACATGAACGACTATTAGCTAAGTCCTAGATGCATAGATACTAAGATACCATTAACATTTGGTGCCACCCATTTGAGAATGACAACCATGTAGGAACCACAAGATGATACTATCCCATTAACTAGTTTTACCTTTACTATCGAAGGAGTAACAAAGACTCTCAGAGCCCTATTAACTAGGTTACCTAAAATCTATAACCCCCAACCATGCCTATGCTTAAATCTTTTTCTAGCAACTAGGATACGAATATGCTTATCCATATCATTATTTAGCCATGTCATTCACCTAATGGCAAGCTCATGAATAAAACCATTTTCAAAACTTTATAGGATCTTTCGCACCCTTTTAATTTACTAGTTTGTTGTCAACACAACCTAGTGTAGACACCTAATTTTTTCTAGGCCCCTTTTAAAGCCAGTTGTGCTCAATTATAAACTTCAGATGAAATACACCGATCTTTCTTCCCTGATTGATTTTTAACATCTTAAATTTTAATTGAAAGTTGATAAAATAAATAATAAAAATAAAAGGGATGACAACTACTAATTGTTGTGTTGCTAGGTTTAAAATGCCAAAAGACCACATTAAAAAAAATGTAGAAAATGTCATTTTCATGAAATTCACAAAGATGTATCAATCTGTCATCATGTTTTGGTCATTATAAGCTTGGAACATGCATTGTATCGATAGAAGGCCATATTTCATCAATACAATGTCATGTTTTTCATGGATTTTTATTTTTGGAAGCACTTGTATCAATACAGAATAAGCTTTTTCACGTAAGTTTTCTCACATTAAACTTTTCTAATGGTCTTGAATAACTTTATAACCATATAAAAGGTCTTTCACAAATATTTTTGCATTAAAGCATATGCACGAGAACCACTACATAGATTAAGCCATTTAATCTTTTAATTATGTTTGGAAACTAAATGTCATTTAGTTTGGTTGTCCTCTGTTCATTTCAAGTTTAGTTCAGCTGAAATTCAGTAAGGTGTTATTTTGAATTAAAGTTAAAGCTTTTTTTCCATGGAACCAAGATATGGCCATATTGAGTCTGGGTTTCTCTTTGAAGCCATGCAGTTGAGATTGTCCACCAAAACTCAACCAAAATCATTCTCCATTTTGAAGGATTTCAGCCCTTGGTCAGACCACCTAGCACTATAAAGAAATTGCTCGTATGCAAGTTTAGAGTTGTCATAAAATTAGTAATAGTGCATAGGGATAAGATATGTTCAGCCAAAAAAGATTTCAAACCTCTTGGGGTTTTCAAAATAAGGTAGAAAGCTGGTTCTCAGCTAGAAAAAAAAAACAAAGAAGGAAAAGAGAAAGAAAAAAAAACAAGGCAGAAAAAAGAGATCATCCAAATCTTTTTAAATATGGTTTTCTTGTTTATTTTTATCTATTTTCAAACATTTTTTGTTTTCTTTTTGTGAGCTTGGTAATCTCAAGCTTTGGCTTGGCTGATGATATGAGTCTAATGTGTAAAACCTATATTTATGTTCAAATTTTAAGTAATGATTTCTAGATACTTTTGGTTTAAAATTTTAGAAAATTTCATCAAGAAAACTTATTTTCCAAATGTTTTATGTTAAGTTTCTTTAGTTTTTAATGTGGTTTTAATCAAAATTTCTTATGTACCAATTTTTGTTGACTTTCTATTTTAATCATGTTTCATGTTATGTTATGTTATGATCCATACATTCAATGAAATTTTCATGCATTATAATCATGATTCATTTATCCATGCATAATCCATGAAACTGTTGTAATTATTACAACGTCACTATGCATTTTAGTGTACCTATATATGCCCATGTTAATAAGCTATTTTATGTTTAAAATCATGAATAAAATGCATTTTATGATATTTTTATGCATTATGATAATGATTCACATTTTCATGCATTTTCCATGAGAATATATGACAACATACATAATGATAAATCCATTTATGTTCATGCCATGTTTGTATGTTTGCTGAGAAAAAAAAGTTTATGGGTGTATTTAGGAGTGGTAAAAGCTTGAAAGGACCATACATACATTCTCATGCATTTTAAGGTTATTCTAGTAATTTGCCATGTTTTAGGATTATTTATGCAATTTCATGTAATTTAAGGCTGTTTTAATAATTTTTCATGATTTAGGGTTATTATGCAATCCTATGCATTTTGAAACCATTTTAGTCATCTTTAATGATTATGGGCTATTATGTAATGTCATGCATTTTGGTATTATTTTAGTCATTTGCCTTGATTTAGGACTATTCATGCAAATTCATGTATTTTAGGGTTATTTTAGTAATTTTTCATGTTTTAGGGACTTTTATACAATTTTATAAACTTTGATGCCATTTAGGCCATTTTCCATGATTTACGGACTTTAGTGCAATTTTATGAATTTTGATATTGTTTTGGTCATTTTTCATGATCTAGGGATTTTAGTGTAATTTCATGGATTTTGGTGTCATTCAGGTCATTTTTCATGATTTAGGGATTTAAATGTAATTTTGTCAATTTTGATAACATTTAGGTTATTTTTCATGACTTAGGCACTTTTATGTCATTTCATATATTTTAATGTCATTTAAGTCATTTTCCAAGACATAGGAACTTAAATGTAATTTTGTGAATTTTTATGTCATTTAGGACATTTTCTATGACTTGGGGACTTTTATGTCATTTCATGCATTTTAATATCGTTTGGGTCATTTTCAATGATCTAGGTACTTTTTATGCAATTTTATGAATGTTGGGGTCATTTAGGTCATTTTTCCTGATCGAGAGATTTTCATGCAATTTCATGTATTTTAGAGATATTTAAGTTATTTTACATGACTTAGGAGTTATTATGCAAAATTTTATGCATTTAAATCATTTTCTATAATTTAGGACCATTCCATAATGCCTATGCATGATAGGTCCGTTCCACAATGTCCATGCATGCTAGGTCCATTTAGCTTATTTTCCATAATCAAAGGATCATTTTGTAATTTCATGTATGTACTTTGGAGTCATTTTCATGATGTTATGTTTTTAATTTAATATGTTTATATGCTATTTATAATATAATATTTTTTCAAAAATCTGAGGTAATATCATTAAGTTAAAATTGTCCACATGTGTATTTCTAGTATATGGAAGTCACTACATCAATTATTTTATACAAAGAAATACTCTCTTTAAACAAGTAAATCAAAATTTTTAATTTTCCTAAAAAATAAAACTTTTTCCTTCAAGTTTTTTGAGGGGTGTGAAAAATTTTTTGATTTTTAAAAATTTTAAAAACTGGATTTACTTAAGATAAGAAAGATAATATTAATTATAAACAATTTCACATAATTATTGAAAAAAATTAAAACTAATCATAATCAAGACTTTAGTTAACACATAATTAAAATGTACTAATTTCAAGGCGTCATGAGAGGGGTCAATCATTATTCATAATTGTAACCAACTCCTAAACCCTTTTACATGAACTCTGGTACAAATGTAGACATCAAAGCTTATTTTTGAGGATTTTGTAACCTTTAAAATACGAGCCCTAGTAGGTGACCAATCTCACCTAGCCAAAGCTAGATTGGTGGCAACTCCAGAATATTTGGTTATTTTTGTAATAACCATTTTAGGTTAAGTTAGACGTGGGATTCGTCCGACAATTAAGCTATGTCCTAATAAAATAAAATAAAATTTATTTGTTTACGTCAAGCATGTCAGAATCATGTCCAACACATTAGGACACCTGGTGTAAGCACACATGAAAAAACATTTCAACCCTCGCAGCACAACAAATGGTTGCAAATTTACCAAGACTTTATGCAAAAAGAAAATTCCTCTCTCCCTTCACCTCCTCCATATAACACTAGGATTAGTAATACCTAATTTATACCACCACATTACATGCCACACCTAATGCACTATCCCCTAGCGTACCCACATGTCTAAAGGTCATTCTTAATGTTACATGCCATGGACCAATGCACTGAAATACCTAAACAAATCTAGCTATTGAATGGTAAACTGGCAAACTAATAGTGCGGCATCTAGCATATCTAGCAACAACTAGGATACTTTGACTGTTGTAATGGTAATGATTGATAAACACAAGGATTTATGTTGTCTACATGAGACCAGAGTGAGAATACTCATCATTAAAAAACAAGTTGAGATAACCAAATAGTAAAACAAGAAATATCTAACCAAGATATCCCTATTTAAGTAATAGCTTTTAAAAAGAACTTAAGGATTAGAGGTAAAAAAATGAATTGGATTGGCTTGACAATAATCATAACCATTTATCTCTACTTGTGCCCAGTAAGAGTACTAGTTAGTTTAAAACTCCCTAAAGAAACATATGATAGCATAGTTGGCCCATCAAATCACTTAAAATAAAGCAATGATGAACCTATGAAACATGCTTAATCTTATAAATATAGCTCCCAAAAGAAACAAAATGTTCCTTAATCTATATTTTCATTTTCTTATATGGAATATTGGATCAAATAAAATGATACTTTTCTCAACATACTTAAGAATTGATCACTAATTTCTTATCCCAATAACTTGTTGGGTCAAGGCAATTGGTAAGACCTTATACTTTGTTGGCTCAAAGAAAAGATTGAACCAAAAGGGCGTGAATTGGTTCTACAAAAACTTGATAAATTTGAAATAAATTGAAAATAAAAAAGAGTTAAAGGTAAGAAAAACAAACCATCAATGCATAAAGGTTCGGTCTTTGAACTTGGCACGTACATCCTTTCTTCTTGAAACTTTCTTACCAAGGTTATTCCCACAATCACTAATCAAATTGTTTACCTTTGAGGCTAAGATATAACCTTACAACTCTATCTTTTAAGGTTTAGATAGAACCTTTCAATCCCTTTGAGAATTCTACCCCAAATTCTCAAATATTTTTACTCACTTTCATAAACCCTTTTCGTGATATGAATAAAGTATTTGCAAACAAATTGAACCTCTAGCATGTGGATGTTTACTAGAATTTAAAAACAAAGTGAACAAAGTATTTGCAAACAAATTGATATAAATTAAGCACAAGGTGATATGAATGAAGTATTTACAAATAAATTAAACCTCTAGTAGGTTAATGTTTGCTGGAATTTAAGTATAACGTGAATGAGATACAAATAGACTTGGAAGAGTATAAATTCAATACAAGAAAAAAGAAGAATTTGAAGACTTTGATATTTTGTTGTTCAATGCTTGATTGATCTTTGTATCTCTTGCTTTTTCAACTGTTGGGAACCTCTATTTATAGCTTGAAATTGATTTATAGACGTTAGGCATTTAATATGTTGGTTGGAGAGCATTGTAGCCTTCATAAATGCTTGTTTCCATTCAAACCCATGCTGTTGTATCAATACAATACCAATGGTATCGATACAAGAATTAAAAAAGTGATCATTACAGCCTATTATATCGATACAGGGGGCTGAGTACCGATACTTGCTAAGCTGTATCGATACAAACACACCTATAATGATACATTCAAGGGTTTCGGCCAAACTTTGGCTATTACCAAGCATTGTATCGATACATATGGGGTGAGTATCAATATTCACAGCAATGTATCGATAACCGATACAAATAAAGGTTTTAAGCATAGTAACAATACATTTATGTATTGTGTCGATACATACCTTCAAAATCCTTTGCAAAACGATTTTTCTTGACTTGATATTGACTCAAACTTATCTCAGAAATATTCTAACTATAAACATACATTTTGGAACATATATTTTGGGGAAAATACAAACTTAGTATTTTTCAAAATGTTTTTCAATTTTTAACACAAATACCAAGTTAAGTACAAATTAATTTAGCTTAAGTTGTTTGTTACATCAAAATCAAATTCAAAGCTAACAAACTCCATTATCTACTGCATATTACTCTTTATACTCTAAAAATGAATAATCGAGTCCTTGTATTTTTGAAACTAAAGCAAACAAGTACAAATAGTGATGTCCATTATTGGAATTGTTAAAATTGATGACATGGCATATAATGCTTGATTAAAAAGCTAATGTGAAGAAAAATTATATGGCTAATTATAAAACAAAACTTAAAAATTTAAAGTTTATTTACATCAAACTTCTATTGACTAAAGAGAAGAAAACTAAACTAATTTTTCAAAAAAAATTAAAAGAAAAAACAAGTAAAGAATAGAAGAAATAAAAAGAAGTAAAGAACATAAACTATTGAAATCCAAATTTTAGAACCTTAGAAACTTAATTTCATAACCATCAAAATCTTTAAATTTGAAAATATAAACCCCTAAATTTAAAATAGAATCCACCTGGCATTCCAATGCCAAAAGGAAGGAACCAACTGCATACTTATGTATGACGTTAACCGAACTTCGTAAACAAACATAGAGCATTCAAATGCTTCAATTCCAAAGGCCATGGTTCAACTTTGATCCAAGGCATATTGCAATAGAAATAGTGGCATTCGAATGTCTTTCCATCACATCTATGTCACCCCTGAAAAGCAGTGAACAATCAAACATTCTTTACCACCAATTTCCATTCTACAATGTTTATCTCTAAGGTCACATAGATTTAGGCTTAAAAACTAATTTAGAAAGGGTTTAAATCAAAATTTTATGGCCAAAATTAGTAAGAAACCAAGTATGAAGATGGTTTAATGTTCCCTAAGTTTGACTAGAAGAAAAATAAAAACACAAGAACAAGGATCTTTGAATCAATCCTAGCTCATCTTAGGGAAGGATTTTGGAAAGCAAGTTTTATAAATCAAGTGAGATGAGCTCTATGGTGGCCATATGAACATATAAGTTTAGCTCATCAAATCACCTAAAGCATGAAAACCTTTAGGATTATGGAGCCTTTCACCTCTCTTGATGGAAATTAAACAAACAATCAATCAAATAAGTATAAATCATAAATAAAAAACCAGTAAATGAAAAAAATGCATGAAAACATATTAAAACCTACCATGGAAGAATATATCTAGACCTTATTCATCTAATAAGGCATATGAAGTCATCCAAAAATCTAAGATCATCAATGATCGCCAATCATAATGAACAATATATGAATCTGATACATTAGCATAAATGATATGCACAAAAAAAATACCTTTTCTTCTTTTATTTTTCTATTTTCTCTCTTCTTTTTTCTTTTCTTTTTCTAGAGGATTTTATATTTTCCCATTTTCTAGTTCCAAAAAAAAGGTAGTTAAAAAGGAGCTTGCATGAAAAATGCATGAACCTTTAAAAAGAAAAAGCTTGGCCACAACCGAAGAGAATAGGGCTCATTCTTTTCCATGAATCCATGGTATTGCTATTCTCATGCATTTACATGATTAATGAGAATATTCTTAATTTATTTTGGAAGTAAATATGCCATAAAGTAATCGAATTGGACTTAGAAGTATACAAATGCAAACGCATCACTACATCATAGTAATGCAAGGTTTTCCTTCATGTTAATGGCATAACTAAAAATAATGAAACCACTAATTGGGTGAAGCCCATGGAACATATAAGGACTTGTAAAGGAATTATAATGAATTATAATTATGGACCCTTATGCATCAAAACCATATTCCTAAAACTGTTCATAGTCATTGTATTACCAAGACGGGTATTGGCAATACTCAAAGGCTAGCTCATGTTATGCCTTTTACTTATAAAATAAGCGACCATTCTCATAGGTTGAATTATAAAGAACACTTAATATGGTATGTGAGTGCTTATTTTGTAAAAATAAATTCACTAAACATGCCCTGTTTAAGAACTCCATCTGGTATTAGTTATTCAATTGTTTATGGAATTCTCTCCCATGCCAATCATGTAACTAATCCTCAGGTTATGATACATGGTTATCTTGTATGAGGAGCTTCATACTTTGATTTTATCTGAATAGGTCCACAATAAAGGATGCAAAGAAGATTAAATTATTTGGCCAAAACATGATGAATTTAAGAGAATCCATATCATTAACAATAAGCTACAAAAACTAATACGGTTAAAGTATGAGTAGACATTGCACCAAGCTCATGCTCATTTGAGGATATTTGGTAAAATGACATAATTAAACTAATAGGCTAGTCACTAAAAGGTGTCAGTCAGCTCACTTTGACTCTTCAACATTTTGTTGGTCATAATGGGTTATTAGATCCTATTCTTGATCTATAAACATGGTTAATGAGATTAGTTATGTTTATTGCCAACATGCTAGGAACATAATGGGTCATGCATAATAAGACAGAAGATTTAGATTAAAATCAAGATTTAATTAAGTTTGACTTAATTAAATAAAAGGTATATTTTAGAAGACTTAATTAAATTAGTGTAATTAAGTAATTATGACATAAATTAGATTTATGAAATCTAATTAAAAATATCTTAACATTGCAAGAAAGATAAGATTGTCACAAATGCAGCCTCCACAAATCCTCTTAGAGAGGGAATCCTGCGCAACTTAAAATATCTGAGAGATATAATAAAATTATTGACGAAGAAGTGTCCTCTTGATTGAGACTCTTCATTTTTAACACGAAAGTGGGGCCATTTGACAAATCGCTTGTCTAACTTTTTGGATGGCCACGATGAAATGGCTAACACTTGGAGTCACCTCCGATCATTTATGCTAGGCATGATCAGATGCCTATTGAAATCGATGTTCCATGTTATGAAATTCAAAAAATCATTGCCAAGGTCTAGATGGTCTAGAGAGTCATCAGTTGGGTTCAAGGGTTGGTTACGCGTGGAAAAATGTTAACATCCCTATGACACCTGAAATTGGTACCTTCTGGCTATTACATTGATTTTGATTTCCTAGGTTTTAACTTGTCATTATTTTCAAATAATCTTTTTTTAGACATGTATTTGTGTAAAGTGATAAATTTGATTTTATTGTGAAGAATTTGAATCTCATATGTGCCCTGAAGATGTGCGGAACGCAGAGATTTTTGACTAAAAATGATATCCAAATTTAATTTTAAAAATCAGACATTTCATGTCAAGCATTGGAGAGAAATTGACACGAAGCATTGGAGAAAAATTGACACGAAGAATTGTCGTGTAATTTTTTAAAACAATTTGAAAATATGAATGCTAAGTAGACACCAAAAAGGAAATGTGTTAGTAAGGCTAAGTAAAATAATATAATATCGCACAAAATAAATCACATGGAGAAAAAAGAAGAAAATGTCGATCGGAATATCTCTCGTAATTATCATTAGCTATCTAGAAATAACCATATCGACAATCTTTAAGACACATTTAGATTCATAAGTTACTTGAGGCTTGAAAAACAAGTTTCAAATTTTTTTTTAAAAAAAAATGAGAGATCCAAGAGAGGAAAATTTTGATTTTGGTTGAAATTTTAAAAAATAGGGTCAGAGTATACCCTCGAAAAACAAGGTTAGAGCATCCTCAAAGATAAAAATTTTGGTAATTTTTGGAAAAACAAGATTGAAAGACTTAAATTGATAAATATTCGATGATTTCTTGACAAAATGACATTTTTGACAATTTTTGATAAAATCGACAATTATTTATTTAAAAACGAGAAATTGACAATAAAGAGGTGGTAGAATTTGAAAAAAAAACTTATGCCTTGATCTGAGCCTAAGGGTTAACACATCTAAATGCCCAAACAAAATGCGAATTACTGATTCCAAGGTTTTCGAACAACATTAGTTGAAAAGATCGTAACTTCTTCATCTAGAGTGATCTGAGGGCAAACGAGACACCATTAGAAAAGTAATTTGAGGTCCTTTTAGGGAAAAATATCATAAAATTCATGAAAAAAAATTTAGTGCTCAAAAATGATCTTTCAAATCATGGTTATAATGTTGCCAACATGAAACAGGGGACTTTTTTGGTTTTTTAGGGTTTTTAGAACTAGACTCGAACTGTGGACACTCGAACATCCATGACAAAAAGAGGGTCAGTGATAGTGGCTTCAAGCTAATGCATATATTCCTAGAGTAGTTAAGTATGATGAAACAACCCATTAACCAGGTCATTATTAAAGGCTTTAGATGTAAAATCGAGGCACAAGCAATTTAGGGCAAGTTAAAAAGACATTTTATTGTGTGAAAATCAAAACATTTAGCCTTGAATCCAACCATGGAAAGCTTGCTCTTTTCCTAAAATTAGAGGACCAATTGATAGAAAACATTAAGCCCATACTAATCCTCATTTATTGAGGTTAATATAGACCTAACTTGGGGTGTTTTAAAAACAAATATCTGCAATAAGAATAAGTCATCAAGCAAGCATCTTTAATCTTGAAGGACATTTACACATGGTATTAAATGATGAAAACATGCTAAAACATTAAAAAAAAACATCATTTTTAGTAGACAAACATGTTAAAAATGCAAAGAAAATATAAAGGATGCATGAACATATTAGAATATGTTAATGGGAACATAAGACATGGTATGAGCATAAAAGAAAGTGTTTTCATGACATGTGCTAGAAGTTTCATGACAAAATAAAGGCATAATTTTAGGCAAGAAAAATATATGAACTTGTTAAAATATATTCATGGAGACATGGAACATGATATAGGCAAAAAGGAAGATGTTGTCATGGCATGAACAAGGGTTGGGAATTTTATGACAACATAAAAACATGATTTTTAAACATGAGTGCATGCCAAAGTCATATATTCATGGACAAGACATCCAAGAAGATGCTTCAAGCTTACAAGGGGTATGATTGCATAAGGGGTTCACTAGCATGACGTAAAGCATGAAAATAGCAACAAAATAGAGAAACAAGTTAAGAAAATATAGCAACAAGAGTTTCAGTAACTTTTTCCTTCAAAAAGATTTGCTTTTTCCAAGCAGATGTTGCCTTTTACTTGCTATGAGTTAGCAAGAAGAAAAACAAGTAAAAATCACACAAAATGCTATTATGAAGGTGATTTTTTGGGATAGCATAGAGAACTACGAAAATAAGAGTATTTTAAGGTTTTTTTTTAGGTTGTTACGTGTAGAAAAATATGTGAAAATGTGCACGTAATTGTTCTTTCAGCTGAGCCAAAGTTGGCTTCTATAGCCATGTGAATATTGAAAGCAAAATACAAAAAGCAAGGGTATTTTGGGCTTTGGTGCATGCATCTCAAATATGGATAAGGTACTGTCAGCTCAAAAAAAAGATTGAAACAAGAAGGGAGTGAATTGGTTCTACAAAAACTTGATAAATTTGAAGTAAAGTAAAAAAAAAAAAAGAATTAAAGGTAAGAAAAAATAACCAATCAATGTATAAAGGTTCGGTCCTTAAACTCAGCATCCACGTCCTTTTTTCTTGGTACTTTCTTACCAAGGTGATTCCCCTGATTCACTAATCAAATTATTTACTTTTAAGGCTAAGGTATAACCTTACACCTCTATCTTTTAAATCTTAAATAGAAACTTTTAATCTCTTTGAGAATTCTACCCTAAATTCTTAAATATTTTTACTCACTTTTACACAACCCTTTTTGTGGTATGAATGAGATATTTTGCAAATAAATTGAACCTTTAGTAGGTGGATGTTTGCTAGAATTTAAGTACAAGGTGAATGAGATACAAATAGACTTGGAAAAGTATAAATTTAATATAAGTAAAATGAAAAATTTGAGGACTCTTGAGCTTTTGTTGTTCAATGCTTGATTGATCATGTATATCTTACTTCTTTAGTTGTTTGGAACCTCTATTTATAGCTTGAAATTGATTTATAGACGCTGGGCATTTAATGTGGTGGTTGAAGAGCCATGTGGCCTTCACAAATGCTTATTTTCATTCAGACCCGTGCTATAGCAATAATACAATACCGATGGTATCGATACAAGAATAAAAAAATGACTATTACAGCTTGTTGTATCGATACAGGGTGCTAAGTATCGATACTTGCCAAGCTGTATCGACATAAACACAATTGTACCGATACATTCGAGGGTTTCAGCCAAATCTTGGTTACTACCAAGCATTGTATTGATACATTGGTGAGTATCAATACTCACTATAATGTATCGATAAATGCTTAAAAATATCGATACAAATGAGGGTTTTAAGCATAGTATTGATACATTTGTGCATTGTGTTCATACATACCTTCAAAATCCTTTGTAAAATGATTTTTATTGACTTGATATTGACTCAAACTTATCTCAAAAATATTCTACATATAAATATACATTTTGGAACATATATTTTTGAGAAAATACAAACTTGGTACTTTTCAAAATGTTTTTCAATTTTAACATAAATGCCAAGTTAAGTATAAATTAATTTAGCTTAAATTGTTTGTTATATCAAAACCGAATTCAAAGTTAACAATCTCTCCCTTTCTAATATAACAAAACTTAAGATAAATTTCTTGTTTTTGAGATTAAAGAAAAACTTCCTCTCAATAAAGCAATGGTTTTGAAAAGTTTTAATTTGAGCAAATGGGGTCCTTTAAAGCTATATCATTTCAAATCGATAATATTGCCCAAGATTTTTAGAATTCAAGCTACATCATGTAAAAAAAATGTTCAATATCAATATCAACATGTTATTTAGGTTCCAACACAATAATTTAATCATGATCAAGTGCATAATAATTTCGTGAAAAACATATTTGCATTGTGCATAATATCGTGGAAGACATGGAACATAATATTATGGAAGACATGGAACACATTGCAAATTTATGACACATTTCTCCCCTTTTTTATTATATCAAAACATAAGAAAGAGCAATTCAAAGGAATGAAGAAAATATAAGCAAAGATGATGCATTGAGAAGAAAATGTTAAATAAAAAAAATAAGTAAACGAAGTTTAAATGAATCTGAAGAAAAACTTAAATGTCATCCTAAAATAAACTTAAGAGGACTAAGTTTCATCGGCTGAAGGATCAGCGGTGGGTGAGTAATAGGTGGCAGTGCATGATTAAAGGCTGCAGAGAAGCTATGGAATTGCTCAGTCAACACCCGGTGACTATACTCGAGACTAGAAAGACAAGCATCGATGGAATGGAATCGATGATCCTAAGAGTCAAAGTGTCGTGCCCATATATCAAGACGCCCCATGATGGAATCATATATATATTAGAAGTCCATGGGTGTAAATGATAAGGTAGCGAAAGCTGGGGTGGATGAGGCACATCATGCTCTATATCATCATCATGGTCATCGGGAATGGGAACATCCGGTTGATCAAGAGATTGAGGTGGTTGTCGACGAGCCTTGGCAATGAAGCTGGCACCTTGAATTTCATACCTAACGAGCCTCATGGATTTGCACCTAATATAATGATAAGTAGATACCATAATATTGGGGGTGCAAGAAAGATCAAGACCTTGAGTATTGAAGCAGTAGCTAAATGCCATGCCATGCCATGCCATGGAGAAGGCTATGACAACCATAAACACAAAGAACGAGGCCCACAAAGATAAAATAGGCTAGGTTTGAATGATTTTCGATTTGAATCATATGGAGCCATTAATAGTCAGAATCGCTAATCAAGGTGTGTGTGGTGCCATATGGATGGAGCATATGGGAAATGATAAGATGAAGTAAATGATCAACCGGAGGAAGGAGGGTGGTTTTATTGTTTAGGGTGCGTAAGGTTGTAGGAGCTGGACCTTCCTTGATTACGCTTTCATTTGGGAAATCGAAGGCAGCTATAAAAGAATCTAGGTTAAGTACGAGATGTTATCCCAAAATATAAAATCAAATAGCAGTGACATGATCATGATCATCAATGATAAATGAGGCATTGGTAAAGAATGCACAAATAAGATTCTCGTGAACTGAAACTGTCGCGACGTACCCCAGGGTGGATCCTCGCGAATCTAAGAGTGCGTACCACTTAAAATATTATCCTGACTCAAAAATGTCTTCTTGACTAAGACCATTCTTCGGAGTTACGATAAGAATGAGAAAA
>JBBYHO010409219.1:0-10334 GCA_038382025.1 Adansonia gregorii
TTATTATCTTACTAATGTGATTTCTTTGTGATGATTATATGCATTCATATTTAAAAACGTTTCCAAATAAAATTAAAAATAATGTTCCGTGTGGGTATCTCTCCAGTGCCCAAAGTAGAAAATTCCATTTTCAAAGTAAAATCCAGAGGTCATTTTCATCGAAAATCTCTATATTCCCCATCTTTTTGGGGTGTATATGAGATTAAATCTTTTTTCATCAAAACCTGGATTATTTCTATAAAATTGATGTATTATAAGAGGGTTATGTCAAAATAGAGACAAGTTAAGATCGAAAGAATCGAAACCGAGGTAAGCATAGCTAGTAAGGTATCGATTTCGGGCATCGCGAAGAGGTTCGTACCTCATCACACGTAACCAACTCCCAAACCCAAACGGTGAATCTTTGCATTACGTGGACCACGGGATCGATGTTTTGAGTTTTGAAACTCATAACATAGGTTTCAATGGCCATCCGATCATGCCTAGCCCGAAATGATCGGTGGTGACTCCAAGCGTTGGCCATTTCATGATGGTCACACGAGACCAATCAGATGAGTGATTCGTCTTATGGTCCTCCTCACTATGTCATAAGTCGAGAATCTATACTTTCTCGTTCTCATCGTAACTCCAAAGAATAGTCTTAGTCAAGAAGACATTTTCGAGTCAGAAAAATATTTTAAGTCGTACGCATCTATAGATCCACAAGGGTCCACCTCGGGGTACTTTGCGACAAGTTAATGATTCAAATTTTCCATCATGTTAGTGGCATGATTAATACTCATGCAAACATTAATTGGATAAAGCCCATGAAACACCATGGCCTTGCAAAGTTAGTAATAAGTTATGATGACAAGATCTTTATGCATCAAAGTCGTGTTTCTAAAAATATTCCTAGTCATTTATTGTCAAGATTAGGCATTAATAGTACACAAAGACAAGCATAACGCTAAGCCTCCATGCATTTGATGCATGCAACATTTTGATCTCATAGAAGTTGAAGTACAAAGATACTTAAAGATAGCATATGGATGCTTGTTTTATGGAAAGAAGTTCACCGAACATAGCCCATATAAGAATTCTATTTGGTATAAGTCACTCAAGTGTATATGTAATATGTTCTCGTGTGCTAATCATGTATATTAATCCTCAAACTTGTGATACTACATGATCTTATATGGGGTGTGTCATGCTTTGATTCCATCTCAAATAAGTCCACAATAGATGGATGTTTACAGCATGGTGGTTTTGGTATGGCATGAGCCATATGAAGATGAATGAGTGATCCAAAGAGGATTCACAACTCCGAGTGACATTGGAGACATATTTCATTTATTATTGGCTTTCTTTAACTTGATAAAGTCATTAGCCATCAAATGATGATTTAGGAGAAACTATTTCTCTAGATTCATGAGATTGACCAAAAGCTGCAGGAACTAATATGAGTTGAAATTGCACTATGCTCATGGTCTTTTCAGGATGTCTAGTGAAATGACCAAAGTGCACTGAGAGGCTTATTTGCAATGTGCCCCTAAAAAGATCTTTCATGAATTAGGAATGCAAGCGTGACTTAAAAATATTGGTACATGGGAAAATGATAAAATTCTTAACGTGGAATATCCTCTAGACTAGGACTCTTCCTTCATAACTCAAAAGGGGGACTGTCAAACGAATCACTCATCTAACCTATCGTGGATGGCCATTAAAAAATGGCCAACACTTAGAGTTAACACTGATTATTTGGGTTAAGCATGATTGGATGCCTATTGAAATCGACATTTGGAGTTATGAAACTTGAGACATCAATTCCATAGTCTGCATAGTCCAGAGATTCAATGATTGGCTTTGGGAGTTGGTAACGCGTAAAGAGATACGAATCTTCCCATGATGCTCAAAATCAGTACCTTTTTAGCCATGTCCTAACTTGGTTTCGATTTCCTAGATTTTGAGTTGCCATTATTTGATATAGTCCCCTTTTAATGCATGAATTTTGTATAAAATATTTGTTTTAAAGAAAAATTGAACCTCATATTCACCCGAAAAAGGTCAAAACATAGAGATTGTTCATTAAAAATAATCTTCGAATTTAATTTTGAAAATTGAATAGTTTATGTTAAGCACTAGAAAAATACCGACATGAAACATTACCTTTATGGTTTTTTTTACAAGATGACCATTACAAAGGAAACATGTCAATAAAATGATAACAAGAGATATTCACATAAAATAAATCACAGAAAACAAACAAAGAAAATTGGGAGAGGCAATCAGAATGTGTCTTGTAATTATCATTAGTTATCTAGATATAACCAAGTCGATAATTTTGAGATATGTTTAGATCCATTGAATAATAGAGGCATGAAAATTGTATTTAAATTTTGCAAAAGTCAGGAGAGGACTAGGGAAGAGAAAATTCAAATTTTTGGCAACTTTTGAAAAGTGAGGTTAGAGTATCCCTTCATAAAATGAGGTTAGAGTATCCATACAGATGAAAACTTTGATGATTTTTAGAAAGATAGGCTTAAAAAACTTGAATTGATAAAAGTTCAGTAATTTCTTGACAATGTTTCATTTTTTATAATTTTAGACAAAATAGGTAATTTTTAAGTTAAAAAATTGATAAAATAAAGATGATAAGACAACTTGATTGTACCTTGATCTGAGCCTATGGGTACTAATGCATTTTTTTGACTCGACAAGGTGGATTGGAATCACATGGAGGCATTTGAATGCTTTGGAGTGGGATTATGAGAAAATTAGCTAATCTTAACCAATGTTGAAAGTAGGGGACATCATCTCATTATTCCCATTTTCAATTTTCTTTAGGCAAATTCAAAGGTTCCAATGGTTGAGTTAGGTACGATTAGAAAGGTGATCGATAAGGATTAATGGAAAAATATTTTAGAAATCTAAAAAAAAATTACTTTCTAGGCATAAATAATTTTTGAAGTTGGGTTTAATCCGATGCTGATAGCTTGTGCAGGGGAAATGGTGTAGTGAACTTTGAAAAATCATTCTTGACCCATATGGAATCATTAAATTGCAAATGATACATTTTCAAAAAGGTACTTTTACAAATTTTTGGAAAAAATATTTCAAAAATTTAGATTAATCATCTAATGGGCTAAAATGGCCCAAATAGAATGCTAATCGTTGATTTCAAAGGTTTCAGACAGCTTTGATTTGAAATCTAGAATGATCTTAGGGAAAATAAGATACCATTGGGAAGCTAATTCAATTTTCTTTCATGCAAAAATATAAAAAAAATTAAAAAAAACTGTTTTGGTTTCAAAAATGATTTTTCAAGTAAAAACTATAGCATTTTTAGGGCAAAATAGGGATTTTTTATTTCTTTAGGCTTTGTAAGACCTAACTCTGGAGCTCTTTACGCAATCTTGGAGTAGTTTGGAATGATAAAATAACCCATTGACTATGTCACAAACATAAGGACTTTAGGTAGAAGAGCAAGGCACAAGCAACTTAGAATAATAAAAAAATATTTTTTTTGAAAACAAAACATTTGGCCTCAACTCTTGAATCCAAACATGAAAACCTTGATTTTTCCCCAAGATTAGAAGACCAATGAATTAAAAAACCTTAAATCTATGTTAATCCTAATTTATTAAGGTTAACATAGCCTTGAGGGTTTGGGAAAATAGATTTTTTATAAGCAACAAACATATTGACAAGCATGTGATGAACTAGATATGAAGCTTATGATAAATAAACATAGAAAACATGTTAAAGCAAACAAAAATGACATTTTGGTACAAAAGAGATGACAAAATGCAAGGAAATGATCAAGAAAATGCATAGAGATACTAAGATATATTTATGAAGACATGAGAGATGGTAGAAATATGGAGGAACATATTTTCATGACATGAACATCTACTAAAATTTCAATTACAGCATAAAGACATGATTTTTACATAGGAAAAATGCATGAACGTGTTAAAATATGCTTATAGAGGCATAAAACATGATATAAGCATGAAGGAGAATAATTCCATGACATGAACAAAGGATGAAAATTTCATGACAGCATAAAAACACGATGTTTTAGGTAAGAAAAATGCATAAGCATGCCAACATAAGTTTATAAAGACATAGAACATGATATGAACATAAAAGATAATGTTTCCATGACAAGAAATTGGGCTAGAAATCTCATAATAATAGAAAGACATGATTTTTAGGCATGAATGCATGACAAGGCATCGAGGAAAATGCATGGAATCTACATAGGGTTATGGTTGCATAAACGGCCACTAGCATGGTGAATATCATGAAAATGAGAACAAAATAAAAAAATAAACTGAAAAAAATATACCGACAAGAGCTCAAGTAACTTTTTCTTCCAAAAGATAAAGTTTTCCAAGAAAAGATATTGCCCTTGAAGTTTTTTCTTACTTGCTATGAGTTAGCATGAACAAAAGCAAGCGAAATTGGCTTAAAATGGTGTTCCGAAAGTGTTTCTTTGAGGTGGCATGGTGAGCTATGAAAATGGGAAGTTGTTTTATGTTTTTTGTTGTTGAAAAATATGTTTGAAGTGTGTATCCCTGAATGTGAAGTCTATTGAGAATGTTATGTTATATGGCCATGAATAGTGAAAACAAAATGCAAAAAATAAAGTCATTTTGGGATTTTAGTGCATACCTCAAATGTGGACAAAACACTATGCTCAACTACCATTCAAATTCATTGGCTTATTCAACCAAAACAGTGGATGAAGGCCACTTTCGCAGCTGAGTTGTGAGAAAGTCTAAGGTTGCCCTCTAACAAATTGAATTAAGCCATGAATATATTCCTAGTAATGACTATTTGGGCCTCAAAAATTGTAATTGATCCAATCACAAGTCCAATGCTGAGCCCTGATATGAATTTGGATTAATTTTGGTGCCAAAAACATAGCCCAATTCATGTTTTAATGTCATGGTGTAAAAGGGTGAATACAACATGAACTGGGTATTTTTACCTTAGAGTATCGATCAAAGGCCTCTTATATCGAGACCAGGAGCAAATTTTTGTGCTATATGTTGATACAATGAAGTTGATATCGATCCTTGGAGCCTAGTGTTGATACTATCACCTTTTGTATCAATACTAGTCTACCAAAAATGGATTTTAAGTTACTATAAGGCCTGGTATCCATACAAAGAGCTTATGCGTTGATACACAAGCATCTATATCGATACACAACCCTTTTGTATTGATATAGCATGTGAAAATTTAAATTTTAGAGACATGGAAGCCTTGTATCGATGACATAATGATCTGTGCTTATTCGAATGGACCTAATGATGCCTTTTTTTGCATTTTTTTATTTGGTCTCTAAGAATTTCAAATCTTCCCTAAAATAATTTTTCAGTTGGCACCTGGCAAGCTTCCTATTTTTCATTATTTTATTCTATTATCTTTCAATTAAGTCCCAAAGTGCCATAAATTAGCCCAGACAAAATAGGGTATTTGTAAGGCTAGTTACTGAAGGTTTTCTTAAAAAGGTCGTATTGACTCTTCCTGTATAGGTGTGGCCATGATGCCTTACTATAGGCCAATCTTGGTCTATAAATATAAATACACTTAATAGGGTAATTATGTTTATTACTGTTATGATGGAAGCCTATGGATCACACACAATAAGATGATTTATTGGATTAAAACTAGGATTTAATTAAGTATAACTTAATTAAACAAAAGGCATAATGAGGAGTAATTGAGTAAGTTTAATTAAGAATAATTTAAGAAAAAAATTAGATTTATGAAATCTAATTAAGGATGTCCTAATATGGCAATAAAGATAAGAATGTCTTATCAAGATTTATAAATATGGTTTTAGGGATAATACTAAATAAGGCCAAATAATTATATTTAGAAAATGAAATAATTATTTAATTAATTATCTAATATTATTTACATAAAGTAGAAATTGTTCTACTTAGGTTAGAAAGTTTAATTATGAATTAAATTATTTAACATGTAAATTAAAGGGGATAAGCCAAAAGCTCTAATTATCAAGTGAAGAGAGGTTAGTTATTAACTACTCCAAGTTGGGTTGCTAATGGGCTTGGCACATGGAATAGCTATCTTTAATGTGCTATTGGGCTTACTATTAAGGCCCAATTTTGGATAAGCTAATTAAAATAGTTTTAATTGACTCCAAAAAACACTTCAAAGAGAAGCCACCTTCAAGGATCTTAGTAATAGGCTTAAATGACCCAATAGTCAAGCCTAACCTAGCCTAGGGTGTATTAAAATTTATTATTAAGGTTTTTTGGTTGATAAGGAGCATAAGAAAATCCTTAGGCACTACTCTCTAGATTTTTCTAAAGGGATTTGGCATGACTTTTTGCTTCCTTAAGCTTTCTTTGTGCAACCATGCTTTTTCTAAGTGTTCTTGAATTGTTCTTAACATAATGAAGATAGAAAAATAGTTATCTAGCATTGAGAGATTAATTTTTCACAAAATTTATGAATTTGGCCAAATCCTAAAATCCATATTTTTTTTCAGCTTGATTATGTTGATTTGCAATTCTAGTGGTCAAAAAGTGTTTTTGATCACAATGAAAGATACAAAATCAATTTTTTTATCCTAAGTGAATCAATCAAAATAAAAAAATTATGATTTTCTTCCATACGGAGCTATTTTCTTCTTCCTTTTGGTGTAATAGATGTAGGAATAATTCTTAGATCATGTCGAATCTATAGCTATTGGCTATACATCTTTTGGTTGAGGCTTGAGAAGCCTTCTGTGTAGCATCAAAGAAGCATTAGACCTTCTGAAGGCTCTGATAGGCATCTATGTGGATCACCGTTAGAGGTAGAATACTTGGCTTGCTTTAGGCCTTGAAAAGAGATTGTAGTAATCAACCAATTATGTGTTCGTGCAGGGATTAGCAAGTTTAAAATTATAAGTCTCTAAGTAGGTATAATTTCTATCAGACCTATGTTTAAATTGTAGTCCAATCACATGTACATCTCTTCTTAAGATCCTAAGGAAATTCATGTGTTTTTTTGTTTAATTCCATTGCATACATTTAATTCTGATTAAATTTTATGCCTATTTTGATATGCATGAGCTTGAGATTTCCTTTTAATTGGCATAAATTTTGAAGAAAAAAGCTACTTTTTTAAATGGGGAAAAATTTTAACGACTTAAACAAAAAAGCTAAGAGAATGGAGCTTGTGCAATTAAAAAGTTCATTTTTGAATAAAATGACGTTATTTTCTTTATATTTCTAAATCATTTTTTTTATTTTAAACATATACTTTTCAGCATTTCAACTCCTCATAATATTTTTTCACAATAGTGCCAAACACCTAAAAATTCTTAAATTACATTTTTGCAATGCTTTTTAAGCACACTTTTTCTAACTTAAACTTTTTCTAACTAAGCTTTTTCACATAGATGTCAAATACTCAAAGTTTCTAAATCACATTTTTCATCACACATTAAATATGCATTTTCATCCTAAACTTTTTTAATGGTAATGCTAAACTAGGTGTAAATCACTTAACCAGCCTAATTCTATAAAAATCCTTTTATATTCCTACGCTTATACCCACTAAATCTATCTTTTGATTTTCTTCACTTTCTTAATAACTTTTCTCTATGATCCTTATTGTTCTATTCACTAAAAACAATCTATCTAATACTATTATAAGTTGTAATACCAACAGAGTTGAAAAATTACCAACATATTAAATAAAATTAATTTTAGGATATTAGTATCTTTTAATAATTTTTAATAAAACAAATATTAAAATAATTTTAAAGAACACTATCAATTTTTATATAAAAAACTAGTGTAAAAGTATTTTTGCAGTCCCTCTACTAGAGTCAAATTTGTATTTTAGTCCCTTTATTGTTGAATTAAGTATTTTTATCCTCTTACACTTGAAATAATTTTTTTAAAATAATTTTAATGAAAACTATCAATTTTTGCTTAAAAAACTATCCAATTCTTATAAAAAAAATTAACTATTTTTTAAAATCACCTATGAAATGAGTGTCCAAATTTAGTGACACTAAAGGGGATAGGAAAAGATGCAATATTAGTGTTTATAATTATGACTTGTTCTCTTCTTTTAAAGTACAAAAGTAAACTTTGTCAAACATCTGAAGGTTCTCAATTTTTTTTTTGTTTCTTTTAAACTGTACAAAGAAAAACCTTAACCTTCTTCTTGGTCTCTATTGTGGACATCTTGGCCTTTAAACTAAGAGCACTTATTCCCCTATTTTTTTCCTTTTCTAGTGTTTTAAGTGACCTTTCTAATAACTTTCATATGGTTTCTACGTTTCTGACTTGTTTTAGTTGATTTTTTATGCTTTTGGGTTGTTTTTTTCCAAATGCTTCATGACTATTTGAATAATTTTAGTTAAGGAAAAGTGTATTTACATAAAATTTGGTAAAAAATCTATTTATCCTCCTTTAGTTTGGAAAACACCAACTTGCCCTCCTAAAATTTGGCAAAATATACATTTACCTTTTATATTCTTATTTTTAGGTTAATTTTGAATAAGAAAACTAATACACCCTTTGTTAATTATTAACTTTATTTTTTACTTTTCAAAAAAAAATTGTTTTCACTTTTCATTCTTTTTTACTTAAAACTATTTAACCATAAAATTACCTTTAATCATTGTGAGTTAAATTGTAAATAAATTATACTTTAATTCAAATGTACATGATAAATATTTTAACCTTATGAAAATATGGATTAGTTTAACTGATTGAAAACTGATTAGTGCATTAGTAAATATCAGGGTTCGAGTTCTAGTAACAATCCCAGTTGATGAGTGACTTGTTAGTACCCACTTTAGCCTTCTCCAAGACTTGTGACATGCTTTAATCCTAAATTTAGGTAGATTCTATTCATCTAATTTTTTTAATAAGAAAAATGTTTTAATTTATCTTTAATTCAATTTATATTTATTAACTTTATTGTTAACATAATTATAGTATTTTTATTTAAAAATAAAACAATTATCATTATTGTAAAAAGTTTAATGATAAAAAAATAGGTTAAAACAGAAAAATAAACAAACAAATAAAAAAAATCATATTTTTAATATTGAAAGTAAATTTGAATAACTATTAGTTTGATTATCAAAATGATATATAGTTACTTTTCAAGAGATAAAGTGTGTTTTTATTCTTCTTTCTTTCTTTTTTATTTTTAACCAATTTTATAAATAAAACTAGTTAATTAAATTAAATAAAAATATTTTAATAAATTTATTTCAAAGTTACATATTAATTGAATTACAAATAAGTTTAAAATATTTACCATGCACTTGAATTAGAATAATTTAATATGAATTTAATTTAATAGTAACTAAAGTTAATTTTAAGATTAACTAAATCTCATTATTTTTTAAGTTAAAAAAGTTTTGAGTAAAAAGAATAAAAACAAAGAATAAAAAACATTAATTATTAACAATTAATAAATAGTATATTTATCTTTTCATTTAAAGTTAACCTAGAAATAATATCTTAAAAATTAGTGTATATTTTACTAAACCTTTGAGTTAAGTGAGTGTTTTTCAAAATAAGTAGGTAAGTAAATTTTCTGTCAATCTTTATCGAAGAGTCTTTTACACTTTTTGTTTTTTTTCTTTTGGCTTAAAATATCATTGATAGTGTTAGATGATATTTGGGATTAAGTTATGAGAAATTAACATTTCAACAATGGAAATTGGGAATTATGATAGCTTCATTGCTGGATAGTATCTGAGGCCACAAACTTCGAAGAATTATCTTTTGCATGTCAGAGTGTTTCCAAACTTTCTTAACTACATTTTTTTTTAAATACTGCTAATTTTAAGAAGAATATGCTTAACTGATGTTTGTAGACATTAATTAAGGATTATTTAATTATTGATTTAATTTTTTTTTGAATTTCATACATTATATTTATTTATTAAAATTAATTATTTCATTGCATTTTTACTAGATATAAGTATCACATTTGCACTTATTATTATCTCTCTTTTAAGAAAACTACCTTAAGAAAAGTTTTCCATATTGTACATGCCAAAAACACAATTTTATTATGTAGTGTGAAAAATATACTTGAAAAACATATATTTTTAAAACCTAAGTAGGTAGTTTGTTAGAAAGAAGTGGATATTTTTTAAATACATGAAAAATAATTTTAATTAAGTTTTTAATTTATTTTCTTGATTTAGTTGATGTCTAGTTAATTCCTGACATAGATTTTACTATAGTTTATATATTACATATACATATATATACGCATATACATATTAGAAGAAATTCACTTATATTAGTGTAATATTAAATTAGTTTTACTTAATTTTATAATATTTTATA
>JBBYHO010409219.1:10434-26382 GCA_038382025.1 Adansonia gregorii
CATATACATATTAGAAGAAATTCACTTATATTAGTGTAATATTAAATTAGTTTTACTTAATTTTATAATATTTTATATGATTTATATTTATTTAATCCGATCATTATAATTTTATATTTTCTTCATATAAATTATGCATGTTGTTTTTTAAATAAATTAAAATGTTTAAATATTTGTTCAACATAATAGAAAATTTAACTATTAAATCTAATGAAAAAAATAATTGGTATGCTAGAGATATCGAATCGATTAAAAACTTTACATGCACAATGAGTACGATTATATTGTTAAATCTAATAGTCAGTTTGCTAAAATATTAATCATATATAAAATTTTAAAAAAATGTAAAGTTTGATATTAAAACGTACTATAGTTTAACATCATACTTACAAATATTAATATGATTAAGACATTTTAGAATATGCCCTTGAACCAATTAGATTGGGTTATGGAATAAATAGTTAATTAATTGCATACCTGTCAACTCAAGTGACACAAGCTTTACTTTCATGTTAGTGGCTTGATTGACTATCATGAAACCACTAATTATATGAAGCCTACCCTAAAGTGTTATAATTATGAGATCCCTATGCATCAAAGTTGAGTTCTTAAATACGTTCTTGGTTTTTATATTATGGATACAAGGCATTGACAATGATTAAAGATCAGCACATATTATGCCTTTTTTACTTATGAAGTAAGCATATCAATCTTAAAGTTGAAGTATGTGAGATACTTGGGATGAAATAGGGCTACTTATTTATGGAAGCAAGTCACTGAACATGGCTGGTATGTGAACTTTATTTGATATTAGTCACTTAAGTGTCTATGGAATGTTCTTATGTACTAGACATGTAAATAGTCCTCGAACTTTTGATACTAGAACATCTCGTATGAGGAGTGTCATACTTAAAGATATCACAAATGAGTCTATTTTGATAGATGCCAAAGGAATGGTGGTTTTGGATGTGGCACAAAGCTTATAGAGATATATGAGTGATCTAGAAAGGATTTACAACTGCTAGTATCATCAAAGATATATCTTATCAATTCTTAACTATGGTCAATTAGACTAAAGTCTTTGGCCAATACACTATGAATTATGAGAAATTATTTTTCATAAATTAATAATCATTAATCATTAGTTGAAAAAACAAGGTTAAAGCATAGGTAGAAACTAGTTTCACTAATAGGTTGGTTGTTTAAAGGTTTCCATGAGGTCATTTTGAGTTTTTAACATTTGCATGGTTATGATGGTTGCTAAATCTTACAGAAAACTAATTTTACTAAGCTCCTTCTCCGATGATCCAGAATAGCCAAGATCAAAAAGTGGGTGGTTGTTCCGATGCGGGTCGACTTTCTTTCTGTGGACCTAGCCCTTTAGGGACTTATTTGGCTATGTCAAGATGATTGCCTGCGGGCACGGTCAAAATCATAGTTTAAGGGTGCGTACAGAACGAACCCTAAATAAAAAAGATGAAAATTGGATAGGAAAATTGGATTTTAAAATGTATTTATGGAATTTTGAAATTTATTCTTGGATATGATATCATAATCAAATTTTCCATTTTCAAATTTTATTTCAAATTTTTTCATGAAATTTTGTAAGTCGACCATTGTATATTTTTACTGATACCATGCTGATAGTCATTCTAAAAAATCCAAAATGTTCAAAAAAGTTCATATTGCTATTTTATACCATGAGGTGTCAAAGTTGTCAAATTTACTGGTTAATTTGAAAATTTTCATGATCTTGTAAGTTTCCTGCTCTCGAAATTTTTTTTATAAAGATTGTTTAAGATATAAGATTTTTTTTTATTTTCTACCGATTAATATTTCCAGAATTATGTTGAATTTAGCCCTTTTCTCTAGACTTTGATCTATTTGGGAACTTTTTCATTTTCAAAATCTAGAATTTTCTACTTCATAAGGTTTTTCTTGTAGAATTTTCCCAAGTTTAAGATTTTCTACATTTCTATTTACTTTCAATAGATTAATACAAACTTAGCCTTTTGAAACTTGAATTCATTTTTTTAAATTTTCTATCTTTTTAGATGCAAATTTTTTTCATAAAGATTTTGCTCATAAACTTTTTACGAGTTTAGAATTTTTTATTACTTTTTTTCACAGTAAATTTTCTAATTTATTTACATATATTCATTTTAAAATTCATCACTTGGGATTTCTTGATTTATTTATTTTCTATTTTCTATTTTACCTTTATTATTATTATTTCTAATTCATGCTTGAATATCTCATGTAGGATATATGTATGGAATTTTCCATTAACCCTTTTTAGGAAAATTAAATATTGGATTTTATGCAATTTTGGAAAATTTAATAATTTTTTAGCTTGATTTCTTAAAATTTTTCTCTAGATTTTCCATCTAAAATTTTCCAATTGAATTTTCACACACTAATTTCATAAATTAAAATTATCCTCATGTTTTTAATTAGAATTCCTATCATGTGGAATTTCGATCCATGGATTTTAATTCTTTCACAATTTAGTCCGTTTCAATTTTTTTTATTATAATTTATTACGTATTAATTTTCTCAATCCATTTTTTTCTCATGGACTCTCAATAGGAGTATTAAATGATCTAATTCTTAATCAAATTTTGTCAAATGTAAAATTGTAACTGAACTCTTGTGCACATGAGTTTTTATTCAATCTTCATTCTTTGCAATTTAATCCTTTTGATTTGAATTCTTTCATTTGATTTTCAAATAAAAAATTTCTTGCTCATTTCAGTTAAAGATTTCTTGCATATAATCTTGTCAATTATTTTTCATATATATATATATACACACACACACACACATAAGGTCTTAAACAAATATTTTTACGCATAGAAATTTTAATTATGATTTTTATACATGAATATATCCAATTTTGTACAGTAATTATCTATTTGATTACTTAAACTTGGAAAATTAATCCAAAGCTTAGTAAGTCAAATTCATTTGATTAATTTGACATGAAATATATACTTTTTACATAAAATATTACTTTTTCTAATTAATTAAAATTTTATTATTTTTACTCTAAATTTTTCCAATTTAGGACATTATTTTGTTAATTTGATTAGATATGCTTTGAAAATTAATCCAAAACATATAAAATTAAATTAAGTGGGTTAATTTGTCATATGGGTTCTAATTTACATAATTTAATAATATTATTATAATTTTCATTTAATTTAATTATTATCATAATTAATTTGTATTTAAATTTAATTTTAGCTTGAAAATCTATAGGAAAGCCATGCATAAAGGCTAATCACATCAAATATGACCATGAGCCCACCTCCTATCGTAGCCTATCAACATGTATGCATGTAATTGTAAAATAGGGATGAGGTCATTTGATTAAAAATAGTAACACAAAAATAGAGGGAGGTAGCTTTCAAACTTTTCTCTCGGTTCTTTGAAGTTGGTTCTCAAAAGAAAAGTTTGTTTCTTTGTTAAATTTGAAAGGTTATTTTGTTTAATTTTCCATTCTACCAAAGTAGTTTTTTTTTCTCTATTCTTAGTTTTTTTCCATTCTTCCAATACATTTCTCTTTTTCATCATTTTTTATTTCAAAACAAGAAAATTTTCATCTCTTTTAGCAGCATAAAGAACCTAATCACATTAGGTGAAAGCCATTATCATTTTGGCAGTTTTTACATTACTATTCTTAGACTTTTGTGGAGATAAATTTTTAAAATTTGGAATGTTTTAATCTATTTCCATGCAAGCTAGGGATAAATCTTGATTGTAAGAGTTCTTGTAATTATGTTTTTCTTAATGAAACTAAGAAATTCATGCTTGCACGTTGATGATTTGAGCTTGTTAGTACTTAGGATATCCTTTTGCCTTACCATGCATGTAGGAATTTTGAAAAGGAAATATTGTTTTTTTGGTATTTTTGGGTGAAGGCTAAATATAGGAAGGGATTTTTTTTTTTGAAATTTTCCCTTCATTTTTCAAGTTCATTCAGGATAATTTTACAATATATGGAATTTTTAGGGGCTTAGAATTATATTTCTTGAAATTTTTAAAGCCTTAAATAGGTAGTTTCATGCTTGACAAAATGTTCCATCATCCTTTAGGAGTATTTTTCATGCACATTAAGCTTATTTATGAGCATTCTTTGCCGTTTTAGAAATTTTATGAATTAACTTGCAAAAATTGTAAAATTTTTTCAAGGCCTTAGGTTTTAGGTCGAATGTTAGTAAGATCATAGGATAAACTTTCCAGGCTTGTTTTAGTGTTTTTTTATACTTTTTAGCAATTTTAGTCATTTTGGGACTAAATTGAAAAGTAAGAAAAGTTTAAAATCAATTTGGTAAAAGCCTTGCATTTTAGGGCTAATTGAATCATTTCATAAATAAACTATTTAAGGCATTTAGGAAATTTTAAATGTAATTTCAGCATTTTCCTACCATTTAGGGCTTAAATTGTAATTTTGAAAACTTTATAGGTTTATTAGCAATGTTTATTAGCTAGGTCATGTTAGTATCATAAACTACCCATTTAAGGTATTATAATCACTCTATGTTATTATTGAGTCTTTAGAGTCATTGAAATACTTTCATGTTGAAGGTGTAAGGTGTATTTTAGCAAATTTAACTTAAAATCAAGCCTTTTATGGTCACTAGGATACTTTCACATTAAAAGTGCACTTTAGCGATGGGTTAGTCATTTCATATCATTGTTGAGTTTTTTAAGGTTATTGAGATATTTTCATGTTGAAGATATAATTAAGAGGGCAATTTAGTAATTATACATTTAAACTGAGTCCATTAGTCTTACCAAGATGATTTCATGTTAAAAGTGCATTTTACTGGACATTTTGGTCTCCTTAACCAAGTTCGAGTCTTTTAAGTCTAGTTTCAAATTTTTCATCAAAGTTCAGTATCAAGATAAGTTTTTCATTATTTTTCTTTAAAATCGGAGTTTCTTTTATATCAAGGTAATATCCTTAGTTAAAATAGTCCACAGAAGCATTTTTAGCATATGGAAGTCACCTCATCAATTATTTTAAATTAAGGTATAGCCTCTTAAAAAAAGGAAAAATCAAGAATTTTTTAAATTTCATGAAACAAACCTTTCGTATTCCTCAGTCCTTCAGTCGGATGCGAAAGATACTTTTATTTGAAAAGTATTTAAAAACTTGATTTTCTCTAACAGAATAATAAATTTAATTTAGGGAATTATTAAAACACTAGAATTATAGGTAAGTATAGTATATCAAAATCGAATAAATATCAAAGATTTAAAGTTAACACATAATTAAAAGAAGTCAATTTTGGGCATCGTAAGATGGATCAATCCTTGCTCATGGTTTTAACCAACTCTTGAACCCTTTTAGATGATCTATCATATTTACTTAAACTTTGGAATTTGTTTTCTAGGATTTCGTAACCCTTAAGATACAAACTCTGGTAGGTGACCAATCTCACTTAGCCAAAATAGATTGCTAGCAAATCCAAGTTAAATGATTGTTTTGTAACAACCATTTTAAGGTTGAGTTAAGTGAACGATTCACTTCGATGACTCGATCCCTAAATATGAACAAAAATAAAATAAAAAAATAGGGAATTCACTTGCTTTTAAGTACAATGCATATGGGATTCACGTCTTGACCATATTGCAATATATCCCACTCTTGATCTACAAACATAGTTAACAAGATTAATTATGTTCATTGCCAACATGTTGAGAACCTTATAGGTCACACATAATGAGATGGATTTGTTGGATTAGATTTGGGATTTAATGAAGTTTAACTTAATTAAATCAATGGCATTATGAGGAGGACTTGATTAACTTAGTCAAATTAAGAATTAATTTAAAAAATAAATTAAGTTTATGAAATCTAATTAAAGATGCATAATGTGGCAATAAACATGAGTGGTTTTATCGAGATAATGTCTAATTGTAAACATAACATTAGGGATATCGTAGTTTCAGACTGAATAATTATTTTTGGCAAATTAAATAATTATTTGGTAATTATTCAATTGCATTTATGGAAGTAAAATTGTTAGGCAAGAAACTGAATTGATAATTGAAAATCTTGCATGTAAATAGAAATTGGCCAAAAACTCTAATTATTAATTTTAATGCTCTTTCTTTTAAACAAAACCCATTTGAACTTTATATATGGTTAGGCAAAAATATAAGGGTTTCATTAGTCTGGGATTAGGCCAAGATATTAAGTAGTTAATAGTTGGGCCCAATACTGAATGGTCTAGTTAAAAGAGTTTCACCTAGATACCTATGAAAGCACCAAATGTAGCGCCACCCATTGGGTTTCATGGTAATGGGCTTGATTAACCCATTATTTAAGCCTAACCTAATTTTAGATGTATAAACATAAATTTATAATGGTTTTTGGAAGAAGTGATACAAAAAACCTTAAACCACTAAAACTCTAAGATTTGTTGTTAGTGTATGCTCTTAAACTAACTAGACAAGGACAATCAAGATATATAGCAAATTAACTACATACTAGTTATAAGTTGAAGTAACACAAGGTTTTCCTTCATATTAGTGGCATGATTAACTATCAAGAAACCACGAATTTGATGAAGCCTATGAAAAAAATAACCTTGCAAAATATGTAATGAGTTATGATGAGATCTATATGCATCAAATTGTGTTTCTTAAAATATTCCTGGTTTTTGTATTATTAAGAAAGGACATTAACAATGCATAAAGACCAGAATATGCTAAACCTTCATTCATTTGATGCATACAACTCTTTGATCTCATTAGTTAAAGTATAAAGATATTTATGGATAGCATATGAGTGCTTATTTTGTGGAAAAAGGTTCTTTGAACTTGGCTTGTATGAGAATTTTGTTTTGTAACAGTCACTCAATTGTCTATGAATATGTTCTTATATGCCATCATGTATAATAGTCCTCAAACTTATTGTACTAGGTCATCTTATATGGGAAGTGCCATACTTAGTGATCATCACGAATGGGTCCACAATAGATGGATGCCTATGGTAAAGTGGTTTTAAGTATAGCATGAAGCATATGGTAGATGGATGTGTGATCCACTGAGGATTCACCACTTCTAATGACATTAGAGATATATTCCAAATGACCTTTACTACGGTCTAATTGGGTTAAAGTCTTTGGCACATAGTGAATTATGAGGAAACATTCCTTATAGATTCATGATCGTTAACCATAAGTTGAAAGATCTAACAAGGATTTAAGTATGAGTAGACACTAAGCCATGCTTATGCTTAGTTCAAGATATATGTTGAAAGAACAATATTACACTAATAGGCTAGATACCGAAAGGTTTTAATGAGGACATATTGACTCTTTAACATTTGGGTTGTCATAATGGGTTGATAATCTCGCTCTTAATTAATGAACATGATTAACGAGATTAATTATATTCATTGCCAACATATTGATAACCTAATGTGTTGCACAAAATAAGATGATATTGTTAGATTAAATTTAGGATTTAATTAAGTTTGATTTAATTAAATAAAAGGTAATTAAACAAATAACTTAATTGAAAACTTCAATTAAGATTTAATTCAAGACATAAAATTGGATTTGTGAAATCTAAATTTTTGTTGGCTTTTTAAACCATGGCGGACAAGATCATCTTATCTAGATAATGTTTAAATTAGCACATACCATGTCTAGGTAGATATTGTCTAGGCCCATTATCCCTTGGATAATTTGTGAAATGTTAATTATTTAGATAATGAATGCAGAACAAGACTATTATTATTATTAATTAAAATTATTTTAAATTAAATATGAATTTTATCTTGATAAAATTCATAAAGGGATTAATAGCTTAGCTAAATTGGGTTTCCTCCAATTTATCTTATACATATTTGATAACTGTATGAGATAAATAGTTTTAGAATATTTATAAGATAAAAAATGATTTTAATTATTAAATTAATTTCCTAAAAAACCTAATGATATTTAACTGGTCTATGACATGCCTAGCTTGAATATTATACACCATTATAATACCTTGGATAAAACTTATAGTGCCCATTTTATGTGCAAGGTTCAGCAATCATAGATAAGTTTTATGATCAAATTACATTAAGTGAAAGTGTTCACATAGGTAAGAAATTTAAAGTTAATCAAAACTCTCTTTTCATAGGATTAAGAAGAATAAAAGATAAGGTGAATAAACCTAGATAGTATGTGGACTTGAGAAAAGTACTCAGATAAGTGAAAAACATTTTTCTCTAGAGTGCTGCCACCATTAAGAAAGGAAAACACCCAAAACCCCTACCTTTCTACCTTAAAATTGTGCCATTCCTACCTCTTTTTTAGTGTAAACACCATCCTGGAAATATTGTTAGATCATCTGAAGAAAAAAACCATTCGAATTACTTTTTGGTTTAGGCTGACTAAGCCTTTTGGCTAGTACCAAAAAACCACTGACCCTTGTGAGGCTTTTACAATCATCTATATCTATAACTGCTAGAGGTAAGACCTGTTTGTTGCTTGTAACCTTGGATCCTATCAGGAAGCCTAGTCCCGACTCTTCAAGGATCTTTTGGATTAAATCTAACTCTAGGTTATGATATTTGAGAATCTGGTATTCCCATGATAATTGGTTGACTTAATTTTATTAAATTTTAATATGTCATACTATGTGAAAGTCCCTCTTTAGAGATTCGCAAGAAGTTTGGCTATTTCTATGTTTACTACTTTTGCTACCTCCATATGTTAATTTACAAATTTTTGAAATCTTATATCTGTAAGAGGCCTGACTTGATTGGTCCCTTTATTCTTAAAATTGGCACAACTTTTCTCCCTAAATTAGCTAGTGCACCGTTTACTTTTTGAAAGGTTTAGAATTCTTGAGTCAAGTAAAAAAAATAGTTCTCTAGCACTTATGTAAGTAGGTCTTCCATAAGAGGCAAGAATCTACCATTATTGTCTCTCTACATCATTTTCTCTGTTCCTGTAGATTCAATATCCTCGAACTTTTATTACTTGTGTCTAAGAGAAAACTACTGAAATCTAACCTTTTTGTTAAGGCATCAAGATTTTTTAGCTAGTATTGGATAAATGTTAGAATTTGTAAAGGTTCCGACAAATATCTATATGGATCGCTGTTAAAGGTAGGACGCATGAGTTGCATGTGATCTTAAAGATTCCCTTAGAGAGCCTAGCTGCAAAACTCCCGTGCTTTATAATATTTTGGAAAACTCTAGATTATGAGATTTGAGAGTTAGGTAATCTCTCATCAGATGCGCGATTAAATTTTTAGAGTTTTGAAATTATTTAACATATGAAAATCCTTTTTTTAAGATCCAGAAAAAAAGTTTGATTATTTCTTTTATTTACTTTTTACTATTAAATATTGTTATTTGGTATTGAGCATGAGGCCAAACTATTCTAGATCCTTAATGGATCCTTACAAGACAATGAAAAATAGGAACAGTGTGACTAAGAATTATACCTGTAGTATACTCTTCAAGGTTTTGCCAAAAAAATTTAATTAAAAAGTTGAATCAATCCACTTAGCCTCCCAATTGTTAGACCGCTAATAGCGATCTATACAAGCTAATCCAAAATACCTTCTTAAGGTAGAGACACTTTCATCTTAGCAATTTGACTCTTTGAAAGTCCAAAGCCAAAGCAACAATCTTTATGTGTGCCCTAAAACTAGTAGACCTTTTTCTTTTATGGTGTTTTAGCTAAGGGTTAAAAGAACAAGAATCTTGTGTTTACTTGGAGAATAGTTCTCTTTTGTGACTAAAGAGAAAAATAAGAGTGCATAAAGGTTAGGGTTGAAAAATTAAAGCGCAACAAGGCATAGGTATATATAGCTTGTACCTATTGCAGTCCTTAATTCACAGGTTTTATGAATTTTCTCTTTTTTCCTTTTAATTAATTTCCTTATTATGTGCTTTTGTCAATTAAGTCCTACTTAATTGAATTTCAATTTTAATCCTAGATAGTGATTTATTATTTGTGACTTATTTGTTTTCTAACATATTGGTAGTTAAACATAAGTCACAATCTAATAAAAGATCAATTAACTTATATTCAAGATCATGAGTAGGATCAAACAAGCCATCATGACCATTTAAATATTAAAATGTCATAGTGATTTAAATTAATATTTTATTGATCAATTTATAGTATAATTTGGACTTTTTACCATGTATCTCGAAATGTAAATAAGCTTAGTACAATATTTAGTTATGAAACCTTCCATATCAATTTTTTTAGCTCTTCTGATAACATTAGTGAATTCCTAAATGTTATCAACACTCTAAATTCATTATGCTTTGGTCAAAAACTTAATCATATTAATCGAGCTAAGAACATGTAAGATATTTCATATTAGTATTTGGACTGGTGAACTTTCTCTTAACTATTCACAAACCTTCACATTTTAATGTCATATCTAAAATCATCCTACCATAGCCATTGTTTCTTGTAAGCATGGTAATTCACATATAAGATAATCTAGTATCTATAGTTTATAGACTACTTACCCAACTATCACATGAGTACATTTCCATGGACACTGGAATGAGCTACCAAATGGAGTTTTCATAGCAAGTCATGTTCAGTGAATTTGTACTCTAAAAAGCACGCATATGTTATCCTCTAGTATCTCAAAACTTTAATCTATGAGATTCATTACTCACTTCTAAATTAAAAACGCTTAACTTTTATTAGTTTTTGAAATTTGTCAAAGTCTCATCTTGACAACACAATGACTAGGAACTAGTTTAGCTATACGCTTTTGAAGCGTAAGAATCTCATAATTATGGCCTTTCAATTTTTTTGTGTTAGATCTTTTAGTTGTGAATAAAATTAAGGAGGTGAATTGATTTCTCAAAACTTTGGCAAATAAAAACTTTGACAAATAAAATTAAGAAATTTAAACGACAGGCTTTGAAGTGTAAGATAGTGAATAATAAAAACAATTAAAGATATGGGAAAAAAGAAGCAAGCTCAAGTATTTATAGAGGTTCGGCCTCAATTGCTAAGTCTTCTACCTAGGCCTCATTTATCTTAGATTTCCTCAATTAACAAACTTAAATTGTCTTACTTTTCAAAGGCAAAGTATAACCTTTACACTTCATTCCTTTCTAGCCTAAGATAAAACTTTAGCCCTCATCTTTTATGGCTAAGATATAACCTTTCTCTACTTTTCAAAGCCTAACTAGGAACCTTCTATACTTTTTAATTGCTTCGTAGGAACCATGCCCTTTTACAAGGATTTGAGTATAAACAAATAAAACCTCTAAAGGCCAGGTGTTTACAAGACATTTGGCTCAAAGAATATATGACTTAAAGATACAAATTGAAGAATACAAAGATAGGAAGGATTAATCGTATACAAAGATGAACTATTTAGCAAAAATGATGAAGAAGATGAAAGATATGACTTTAAGCACAATCCCTTGGTTTTTTCTTTGTTAGAGGTGTTGGATAGGCCTATTTATAGCCTTAATCATGATTATAGTCATTAGAAATGTTTGTAAGGGAATATAGTTGTTTGTGAGCTTGATTTGAGTGATTCTCATTGATTCCCGCTTGTTTATATCGATACATTTGCCTTTTCTATCTACACTCTACAATTAAATGTACAAAAGATATCGCCGAACAGGCAGGTATCTATATAAGAAAAGGTTATATCGATTCACATCTTGTTGTATCGATACAATAGCTACTTGTATCGATACTCACAAGGGTTTCATGAAATTTAAGCTATTGCCAAGCATTGTATTGATACATGCATCTAATGTGTCAATTCATTCATATGAAAGTTAACTTTAAAGGGGTGTTTGATGACTTAAAACATAATAAAAAAATTTTTCTGAAAATATTTTATACCACGGTATGTATTCAGAATATATTTTTAAGTAAGTTAAATGGCAAAAACCATTTTAGTATTTTTTGAAGTGTTTTCAAAATAATACATGGAAAAATACTAACTTGAAAATAATTAAACACAAGCTAATTAAGCTAAAGGTTTAGTTATATCAAAACCAAGATTAATTCAAAGCTAATATAGCTAACATTGCCCCTTTTAATTTGATGAAACTTGAGGTGAATTTGCTTATAAAACTCCCCCTTACTCATTTAAAGATTTTCAATAAAACTCTCCTTAAATAAAAACACTATTAAAAATTTTGAATATTTTATAAAATGCTTTTGAAAAACTTAGCAATGGCATTTTTGGTTATACTTAGCTAAAGAAGATCAACACAAAGTATTAAAGATTTCGTGATATATAAATAATAAGGAACACATGAAATTTTTCTATTTGCTAGCATATATATATATATATATCAACAAAGCACAAGCAAATTACCCCTAAAATTCTCCCCTTTTTAGAATACCAAAAGTAAAGATGACTAATTCAAAGCTAGGGGACTAGTTCCAATAAGATTTCAAGAAGGTACACAAATTTTGAATCATGTAGGAGCATGCACACCAACAATTGAAAAAATATGCATTTAAACTCTAATGTGTAGTTCATACTATTCATGTATTCATATGTAGATTTTCAAGCAAATTTGAGATTATGAGTGTCAAAGGCAAACCAATTAATAAAGGATATCAAGAATTATTAATCCAATTTGCTGTCTAGTTGCATAATAGATAGCAATTTTTGTACTTTTAGTATATATGCATGCTACTTATGATCATACAAGTAGCCATATGAAAGGTTAAAAATTTTTCAAGCAAAATATAAAAGACTTCAATTGGTTAGAAAATCTTTTGCTTATTTATGATATGTCAATAAAATCATTTGAGCAAACATTCAATCAATGAACATGCTTAAAGATGAGAAATAAGCCCTTAAACATGTTTCAATATCCATTCATAGTGAATATTTTAAACATGCATTACATACATGAATACTAATTATATATAATTGACTCATGCTTATCACCAAACTTTATGCTAAGGGATAAGACTTTAATAGCATTAGTTTAGTAATTGCCTTAACCTACCAAGCTTTGATGATATGCTCATTATGATTTTAAGGATCATAGTTCCTAGTGTTTGAGCATTCCTTGATAGTTTTGGCTTAATTTGAAAAGGATGCAAGCTTTGTTTGCTTCTTTTTCTTATGTACGTGTTCATATTTCAAGAATGCTTTATCTCCATGAACCTTGCAAAACTTAGCAAAAATGTTGGTAAAAAATAAGCTTTATAGGTATCAAGATTTTAATTATAAAAAAAAAAATTCAATAAGCGTATGTTTTGTTAAAAATGAAAATATGTTCAATAAGTTGAATGATATTTTAAAGTAAATGATCCCAAATGTTAATGAATGAAACACATTAAGCATGTATGGCACTAACTATTGTAATGCAAGAAAATATTTTCATTAAAGGCACAAAAATAATGGTGCATAGAAAAAAAATTTTTTTGACCATCATGAGGCAATATGAGCGCTTAATCATAAAAGTCGTGCATTTGAAACATTCATCAATGAATCAAATAAAATGTTTAAACATGTGATGAATTATGAAATGATGTTCTTTAATGTTTAGGAATCATAAAAATGAAGTTTTGTAAGTGAAAACCCATTAAGGAGACCAACTTTGCATTTAAGAACTAAAACACTAGGAAATTGTCCAAAATTCACTATTTGTATCAACGCAAGGGGCTTTTGTATCGATGCACACATTAATGTATTGATACAAAGTTCATTGTAGTGATACATCTACGTTTTCCTAGGTTTTTATAGGGTTCTAAGTATCGATACATATCTTAAGTTTTTCAAAAAATGCTTAGAAAAATATGTAATTTGGCATTCCAAAACCCATGATTTGATATTATGATCAAAACTTTTGATTTTAGAAATTTGAAATTCAAATGAATAATCAAAAGTTTGGAATAAAAAACCTTTTAAAATCAAGTTTGAATGAATTAGCATATTTGGTCACATAAGTAACGCAACATGTAACTAAAGGTTTTGAAATAAGAGATTTTTCATTCAAACCACATATGCACAAGTTTAAAAATATTTTCAAGGTGCATCAAGTTTGTTTAAGCCATAAAATATGAGTTTACAACATAATCAAACATCCTAAGGGTTATGCAAGTATAATTGAATGTAAAGCATTAAAGAAACTTAAGAACTTGCTAACACATGTTCATGGCATCATATCTTTTAATTAAGCTCTAATGCTCCCCTTACGGATATGCATATAGTTTAGTCATGAATTAGAGCTTCTTAATGACTCAAAACATGAAGTTTATCAAAATTAACCTTCTATACATAAGTCATACTTGAGTTCATGCTTCATAATATCATGTCAAAAATCAATTTAACATATTATCATTAACCACTAAATCATTAGATGCATGCCCAGTTAAGCTCACATTTACTCAGCATGTAAAACATGAATTTTCATTAAACTTTTTGCCTTAAAAACAATTTTTTTAAAAAAAATTTCAATAATGCATAACAATTAAAACATGAATAGGCAACCAATATGCATATCAAGATTTTAAAGCTTAGAGGTTACCCAAAATACTTCTTTATGTTTCTAGAGCATCCATTTGTATTGCTTTGCTCTTTATTGCTCCAAAACACCTAGAAGAGACTTTCACTTGGTTTTTGTTACCTAAATTGCTTTGGCTCCTTGAAGGTTAGTCTTAAAGCCTCTTATTCCCTTGGGAACCCACTCTTGCCTAACTTTAAATTGTGTGCTTTTCTTGATAGGGACAAGTATGCACATTATTACCATTGCAAACACCTTACTTTGTTTGAGCTAATTTTTTTAAGCAACTTGGGTCATGGACATGTATTCTGTAAAGAAATGTATCTATAATATCAACATATATCAATACAATGAAGTAGTGAATCGATACAATGGTTCATAGTATCAATACAATGATCAATACACTTAAGGTTTTTGGACTAAATCTATCGATACACAAAGGCTATTTTCCATGGTTTAAGAATTTTTGACTCATCTACCATTGATTCAAAACTCGATTTTAATTCATTTCTTTGCATCAGAATAGATCAAAACCCATATCAGATTATAAATTTAGACTTTTAAATTAATCAAGAATTTTTAAGTCTAAATTAGATAAAAAAGGTCAATGTTACATGACCACCCTACTCTTCCCTAGTTTATTGACCAAGATCACCATCAGCCACCCTATTTGCTGAAAAATCATTTCAGCATTTAAACCAAGCACCCTATGTCAATCACATTGGTAGCAATGCTCCCTACAACCACTCTACAGCCATCAAGCTGACATCTCTTTGTCCATCTTTGAGAAATGACCAAAAGCACCCCTAATTTAGCTCCAAAATATTGGTATAAATAGACCATTTATATCTCAGCTGAGATTTTGGAGATTCCAGCTTATTTTCAACTTCCAAAACACATTCACACATTAAGAAAACCAAATCATGTAGCTCTTCACTCAGCACCCAAAAATAGCCCTAAAACACTCACTCTTAACCACTACACATTCTAAAAACCACCCTAATCTATACTAGAACCAAAACCTCATTGTTTTTCTCTTTTTATTGCTTATTAACAACGAGGGAAAAAGGGAAATTCAAGCCATCTCTGTTGCTGCAACTATTTGGCCAAAAGTTAAAGTTTTGTTGGTATAACTTTTTACTTTATCACTTTTATTTTTTGTTTTTTCCAGCATCTTTATCATTTTAGTGTGCTCTCCATGTTTCCATCACCCTCTTATGAATCTCATGCCTTATTATGGCTTTTGGTTGTGATTGTTTAGGATTTGGATGCCTTATGCCCTTTTGATGTGCAAAATGCCTAATTTTATCCTTATAATTTTGATAGCTCTTGCTCATGCATTTTACGCCATATCTATGAATCTTGTTATGATTAATCCATGTATGAATCCTTAGCTAAATATTTCAAGCATATTTATACTTTAGCTTGCATCTTGTCATGAATCATTATCATTTTCAGCA
>JBBYHO010409769.1:0-22938 GCA_038382025.1 Adansonia gregorii
TGTTAAACAAAATGTGAATATGTGATTATTGAGTTTAAAAAAGTTGATTCGTAGATTGTTTAGTTGTTGGCCGAAATTCATGGTTGTGTATGTGTTTTTGCGGTCATTTTATAGATATAAAAAGTTTAAGGGCTAATCCATAAAAAAAATAAAAAAATAAAAAAAATCTTTGTTTAGACCTATATGCTTGGCTGAAGCACACTCGCACTCTCAGGAGTGTATTTTATGCATTTATCAAGTTAAAATACATTTTTTAGTCTTGAGGTCTTTTTGTAATTTTTATAAGTTTAGGGATTTTTGTGTAAATATTGAAAAATTTATTCTAGGGGCAAAAAGACGTGACAGAATCTGGCTTGTGACTTTTTATGTCATTTTTTGTGATTATTTTGATTTATGTAAAGCTTAATTTTACATTTTAATCATGTAAGGGCTAATTTGCAATTTTAGGATAGTTTAGGTAGTGTTTACAAATTATAGAAAGTTTTTGCTTTATGGTCAAAGCGAAAAGGTTCATGGATAACTCAGAAACTGATTTTGGATATTTCATATCGTGCTTTTGCTATTTTTCACACTTTATGAGGTATTTTGTAATTTTGAAAAGTTTAGGGGTTATTTCACAAATAATGGACAATTTTGTTTTCTAGTTAAAGGTATTTGCCCAAACCTTCATATGGATGTTCTTCATGATTCACATGTTGATCTTCACCTGATTAATTATATTTTGTGATGATTTTGGTTGGTTTTTATATTTAGGTACCTAAGTGTAAAATCAAAAAAGTTTAGGGACCCTTAGGGAAATCTAGCATTTTTTAGACAAAATTGTTATCTTTAGCATGAAATCTTCCATTGAGATTATTTTAAATATCTTTAGCATTCCATTGGTCATTTGGTGAGGTACTAAAAATATTAAAACCTTTCATATTCTTTTGGTTCTCCGAAAGGGTATGAAATGTAATTTTTAAAAATTTAAGGATTCAAAGGTATTTTTGCATGTTAGGTTATTTTAAAATTTAAATTTCTCATTTAGGTATTTTGGGTAAAAATTTTTAAACCAATTCAATACAATATTTTAATTGGAGAAATTTAGGGACCCATTAGCAATTTTTGTATTTTGAGTAATTTTTGTAATCTAAATTACTTGTATAGAGTAAAAATTATCATTACTTATCTTTTTGCGTCTTTTAGGGCTATCGAGAAACTTTCATGTTGAAGGTATACCTCATGGGCATATTCATAATTTTTCTCACTGTAGACACCTTATTTTGTCCGGGCTAATTTTTAGCAATTTGGGGCACGGATGTGAGAAGGGCCGATGAATCGCCTCGCACAAAATTTTATTGAGAAGGTCAAGAAGGCTTATGGACCATATCAAAGGTAAATCCAAAGATTTGGCATCAAAGGACATAGTTCAAGGTGTCCAGCGACAAAAGATATGAGGTTCATAATTTTTTTTGAATGTATCGATACATGGTTATCATGTGTTGATGCAATGCTCTAACAATCCAAAAATTTGAAATGTCCCCCTTTGTATCAATACAACATGTAAATGTATCGATACATAAGCTTATGTATCGATACAAGAGCTCATGTATCGATACTAGGCCATGCTAAGACCAAAACATGCATTATGTAAAGAAATGTATCGATACATATCAACATGTATCGATATAATGGTTCATAGTATCGATACAATGGTTTATAGTATCGATGCAATATTCATTGTATTGATACACTCAAGGTTTTTGGACCAAATGTATTGATACATTCTGTCATGTATCGATATATATAGGCCATTTTCCACGATCCGAGCATTTTTTATTCATCCACCATTTATCCAAAACTCGATTTTAACTCGTTTCTTTGCACAAGAAAAGATCAAAACCATCTTAGATTACGAATTTGGCTTTTGAATTAATCAAAACATTTTTTTGAAGTCTAAATTAGATAAAAAAAGGCTAATATCACATGATCATTGTACTCCTCCCTAGTTTATTGACCAAGATCACCATCAGCCACCCTACTTGCTGGAAAATCATTTAAGCATTTAAACCAACCACTATGTCCATCACATTAGCAGTAAGTTGCTTTCTACAACCACTATATAGCCACCAAGCTGATATCACTTTGTTCTACTTGAGAAATGACCAAAAATAGCTCTAATTTTGCTCCAAAATGCCAGTATAAATAGACACTTATATCTAAGCTAAAAGAGGTTAGATTCCAACTTATTTTTAGCTTCCATAACACATTCATATACCAAGAAAACCAAAATCCCATAGCTCTTCACTCACCACCCAAAAATAGCCCCAAAACACTCATTCCCAACCATTACACATTCTGAAAATCACCCTCATCTATACCAGGACCAAAACCTCATTATTTCTCTCTTTTTCTTGCTTAATAACAATAAGAAAAAAAGGGAAATTCAAGCCATCTCTACTGCTCCAACTATTTGGCCAAAAATTGAAGTTTTATTGGTATATCTTTCTACTTTATCACTTTGATTTTTTGTTTTTCAGCACCTTCATCATTTTAGTGAGCTCTCCATGTTTCCATCAACCTCTTAGGATTACATGCATTATTATGGCTTTTGGTTGTGGTAGTTTAGGATTTGGATGCCTTAATGCCCCTTTAATGTGTAAATGCCTCATTTCATCCTCATTATTTTGATAGTTCTTGATCATGCATTTTGTACCATATCCATGCATCTTATTATGATTAATCCATGTATGAATCCTTAGCCTCGCATATTCCAAGCACGTTTATATGTTAGCTTGCATTTTGTCATGAATCATTGTCATTTTTAACATGCTTCATTCCTTGAGATATGCGCATAACACTTTCTTTGTCAAGACCATTGGTAAAGTTCGCATCCCCATTTAAGTTTTGTGCCATCCCCTTGTATGCTCATTGTCTTCTCCTTGTCCAAATGCATGTTTGATGGCTATCAAAAACTGATTTTCAAAACCTCCCCAAGCAAGCATGTTAACCTCAACCAATGAGGATTAGCATGAACTTAGCATTTTCTTTAAACTTAGCAAAATATCTTAGGGAAAATTAAGTTTTTCATATATGGAATCCTAGTTAAACGAGCTCAAATCTTCTAATTTTGCAATGAAAATGGCCTTACACTTGTTCCTGAAATATTCGTGCCTTGTTTTTTAGTCGAAACCTTGAGTGGTATGATCAACGGGCTGTTTTATCATCCCAAAATATTCCAAGGCTGTGCAAATGAGTTCGTGACACTCATGCCACTTTTTCCCTTCAGTTATGGATGTTCAAATGTCGATGACTCGAGTTTAGACTCGTAAACATATAGAAAAAAAAAAAGAAATATCCTCTGCTTTACTTTATCCCCTACTAGCAGCAGCACTTTTACAAATTGAAAAATTATTTTAAAATTGCAAACAATTTTTCATGAATTTCATAATATTTTTCCTTGAAAGTGTATCAAAATACCTTTAAAACGAGGTCTTGCTCATCCTTGGATCAGTCTGAATAAAAGAGTTATGATTTTCCAAACTGAGACTGTCTAGAATCCCTGGAGTGAACAAAGTGCATTCTGGTTGGGCCCTTTAAGCCCACCAAACAGTTTTTCCAAATCGATCCAGCATTTTTCCTAAAACTTTCGTGAAATTCCCTTTCTGGAAAGGTATTATTTGTAATTTTTTGATACCAAATGAGTATGGAATGATTTTTCAAATTTTGACACACCTTGTCCCTCGTATGCTCTGCCAGTAGCAAAATTAATCTCAACTTGAAAATTAATTCCCTCGGAAAGTGACTTTTTGGGATATTGGGAATACTTTTAGGTTGACCCTTTTGAGTTACCTTTCTAATAGTATCTTGTCCACCCTCTAAAGCCTATAAACCAATTTAGAATATCGAGAAACATGATAGCGTGTTGCTGTCTCCTGTTTTCGGTTATGGTCAAAATTGAGTTGTTTTCTTGAATTTCGTCTTGAGACATTCGAATGTCTCCGTATCACCCCGATGAAACTCGAGAACATGCTTTGACCTCTTATAGGCTTATATCAAGGCACAAACATATTTTACATCTTTATCATCCTCATTCACAATAATTTTTTTTGCCAAAAGTTATCAAAATGCTCACACATTTCTTAAATAAAAAAGTTTTGTCAACTTAAGTTTTTCAACTCGAATTCTCTGAAGAGTGTCAGACGTGTCACTTTTGGGGATTATCCAACCCTGACCTTCCGCTCTAACCTCGCTTTTTAAAATTGTTAAGATTTAAAAATCTTCCTTCATCAAAATGATTTGTCATCCATGGGGATACTCCAATGCTGACCTTTCAAGGGGATACTCTAAGCCCGCTATTTAAAATGGTCAAGATTTAAAAATCTTTTTTTGTCAAAATTATTTGTCATCCATGGGGATACTCCAACCCTACATTTCTGAAGGGATACTCCAACCCTGTCTTGTAACTATAATTAATTTTTTTCCTACTTCCCGGACTTCCATGAATATGTCAAACAAAGTTTGTTCAATCAAGAAACCCAGGGGCATCTCAAAAATTGTTAATTCGATTATTTTTAGATAATCAATGCCAATTATGAGATAAATTCCAATAGTCCATTCATTTTCTTTATCATTGTATTGAATGATTCATGTTATGTTACTTCATTTTTTGTCTTACTAACGTGATTTTTTTGTGATAATTATTTGCATTCATGTTTCTACCATTTCAAATAAAATTAAAGGTAATGTGCCGTGTGGGTATCTCTTCAGTGCCCAAAGTGGAACATTCCATTTTTAAAGTAAAATTCAAAGGTCATTTTTATTAAAAATTTTTATATTCCCCATCTCTCTAGGACGTGTATAAGATTAAATTTTTTCATCAAAACCTAGATTTATATTTTTATAAAATTTATGCATTAAAAGGGTTTTATATAAAAATAGTGATAAGTTAAGATCGAAAGATCCAAAAACAAGATAAAACATAACTAGTAAGGTACCAATTTCGAGCGTCGTAAAGAGATTTGTATCTTATCCTGCATAACCAACTCCTAAACCCAAACAACGAATCTTTTCACTATGTAGACGACGAGATCGATATTTTAAGTTTTGTAACTTAAAACATGGGTTTCAATAGGCATCTGGTCATGCTTAGCCTGAACTGATCGCTGGTGACTCCATGCGTTGGCCATTTCGTGATGGTCATCCAAGACCAATAAGATGAGCGATTCGTCTTATGATCCCCTTCATTGTATCATAAGTCGAGAATTCGTACATTCTCGTTCTCATCACATCGCGAAAGAAAAGGCTCGGTCAAGAAGACATTTCCAAGTTAGAAAAATATTTTAAGTCGTACACACCAATAGATCCGCGAGGATCCACCCTGGGGCATCTTGCGACATTCACCGGGATACTTTTATGCCAAAGGTGAATGTTTAGGATTCGTTTAGCTTTTTAAAGTCATTTTTACATCCTTTAGGGTTACCAGGATACTTTTATGTTGAAGGTATATAATAGAGCATTTTCATAATTTTTTCATCGAGATGCTTTTATGCCAAAGGTGAACGTTTAGGACTCGTTTAGCTTTTAAGCTCACTTTCACGTCCTTTACAGTTATCGGGCTACTTTCATGTCAAAGTTTTACCTAATGGGTATTTTTGTAATTTTTTTCATTAAGATGCTTTTATGCCAAAGGTGAACATTTAAGATTCGTTTAGCTTTTAACATCATTTTTGCTTCCTTTAGGGTTATTGGGATACTTTCATGTCAAAGGTATACTCTAGAGGCATTTTTGTAATTTTATTCATTGGGATGCTTTTATGTCAAAGGTGAACATTTAGGATACATTTAGCCTTTTAAGGTCATTTTCGTGCCCTTTAGGGGTACGGGGATACTTTAATGTTGAAGGTATACCCTAAGAGCATTTTCATAATTTTATTCATCGGGATGCTTTTATGCCAAAGGTGAATGTTTAGGATTCCTTTAGCCTTTTAAGGTCATTTTCGCATCCTTTAGGGTTATCAGATACTTTAATGTCGAAGGTATACCCTAAAGGCATTTTTCTAATTTTTTATCAGGATGTTTTTATGCCAAAGGTGAATGTTTACGATTCATTTAGCCTTTTAAGGCCATTTTCGCATCCTTAAAGGTTATCGGGATACTTGCATGTCAAAGGTAGACCCTAGGGGCATTTTTGTAATTTTTTGCCAAGATGTTTTTATGCCAAAGGTGAACGTTTAGGATTTGTTTAGCCTTGTAAGGTCATTTTAGTGTCATTTAGGGGTACCAAGTTACTTTCACGTCGAATATATACCCAATAGGACATTTTGGTAATTTTGCTAGAATCAAGTCTTATGTGATTACAAGGATATTTAATGCTTAAGGAACACGATAGGAATAGGTTCGTCACTTTAGACTATTGTCAAGTCCTAGGATATTCTATAAACAATTTTCAATAAATATGAAATTTTCTTTTAGAAAAGTAAGGCAATATCTCCCAGTTAAAATAATACATAGAATTTCTCCTAAAATATAAGAGAAGCTTTACGAATTATTTTAATATAGAGATATCTTTCTCAAAATGAAAATCAAGATTTTATAAATTTTCAAAAAATAATAAAACATTTTGCATTCCTCTAGCCCTTCATCAGGGTACAAAAGATATTTTTAATTTGAAAACCTTTCGTGTTCCCTTGGTTTTTCGTTGGGATACAAAAGAGAATGATCAAAAGCTTTCGTGTTCCATTAGTCTTCTTATGGAGTACGTAAGAGATTTTAACTTCTAAAATTCTAAAAACTCAATCTTCCTAACACGGAATAATATATTCGTTTTAAAAATTATTATTTCGTGAATCTATAATTAAATGTCATATGTTAAAACTGAATAAAAATTAAGAATCAAGCAAACACGTAATTAATAAGGTACCAATTTTTGGGCATCATGAGAGGGTCGATCTTTACTTGTGATTGTAATCAACTCCCATACCCTTTTATATGATCTCTGGTATGACTGAGGGCCTTGGAGTTTGTATTCTAGGGTTTCATAAACCTTAAAATACAAATTTCGGTAGGTGACTAATCTCACCTAGCCCAAATAGATTGGTGATGACTCCAAATAAATAGTCATATCGCAATGACTATTTAGGATTAAGTCAAGCAAACGATCCATCTCGACCACCCGATCCCCAAAATAAGAAAATGTCGATAATGATATGGCTTATAGAAATAAAAAAATATAAAATAGTGATAAATTTAACAAATATAGGAGCGAAGACCATTTAAATCGGGTTGGTCAGGATTCATATCCAGGGCATGTCACGATATAAACCATAGAACCTTTAGTTCAACACTAGGCTAACTAGGTACTATCTCTGTGATAGGCTTTTGTAGGGGTGTCAATCATTCCCCACATGTAACTGAACTCCCGAATCTAGTTTTGAACATAGACTAGAATCTATTCTTTTAAGGTGCCTTAGTCAAGTTTAGGATAACCTTAAAAAGAATAGATTCATATAGGTGATCTAATCACACCTTTAAAAAAGATTAATGGCTACTCCCACCTCTTATGTCTAGCGACCAAATTCATATTTGGCATGTTATGATAGTTTGGCAACTCCACTGGGGATGTTAGAGAGTCAAACCATAGTTAGCCTTATGATACTCTAGGTCCCCATAATTGGTTTTAAAATGATCACTTGTTTATGTTTATTTGTTAATTCTTGTTACATTGTTCTTTTGGTAATGTTTATTCTTTTCTTTAATACACATGAAAATGTTAAGGGTTTTGAATTGTTCTTTCGCACACATTATAGAAATCATATCATAAAGCCCTAGACCCGGGTTCATCCTTTTAGGAGGGGGTAAAGTAACTACGTTCTCGTGAGGTGTCAACCTCCAAATGGGCTAGCGAAACACTCTCAGGGCGTAGAGTACCAAAGCTTTCATGAGGTAATAACCTTCATAGTGGCTAGGGAAATACTCCCACCAAATTAAACCCTTTCTGATTGAAGCCTTTAATGGGTGAGGATTAGGGTGCCTTACTCATTCTCTATGGGTGATGATAAGGAACAATTTGGGGACCATTTTAGGCTTGTCAAATAACCTAACCCAACATGTAAATATAATTAAGAAGCCAACTTTAGTATAAAACCATGCCAACTTTTGTATAGAAATAACCTAAGATAGGACACATGAAAGAATAGGTCTCTCCTTTTCAAGATGTATATTTTTATTTTTATGCTTATGCTTTTATTAGTATTATTATTATATTTTTCTAACCATTTTACTTTATTTTGTTTCCCTTTTCTTGCATTCACATCATCATGACATCATTGGAATATCTTGCTGCATAACTCTTTTGGTAAAAAAGGAACTTTTAAATAATATCAATGGCAAGCTTACAAAAGTCTAAATCCGTCAAGTATGAATCCTCAGATGATTTGAAGGCTAGATTAGAAGCGACTCAGCTAGTAGAAGGTGATTGTTTACCGACAAGATATGTCCTATCTCTCCTAGAAAAAGTCCACCTCGATCTTGCACAAAATGACCTAACTAATCTCATGAACATTTAGGGATCATGGAGTTCATCTAAGTAGGAAGCTTTTCGGGTAAAATATATGGACATAGCATTACTTCTTCCGATCAAGGTGGGTAACAATTTGATAAGGGCCATAGTTCAATTTTAGGACCCTTTGTACAGGTGCTTTGTATTCAACGAGGTAGATATGGTCCCAACTATTGAGGAATATTCAAAATTTTTACGCATTCAAACTCCAAACCACGATAAGATATTTTAAAAAAATAAGGTAGGTTATCGTCAGAAGCTTGCTTAAATGATAAGGATTAATAAGACCAAGGCCACTGAAAAACAAAATGAAAGAAATACTTGTATTCGTGGAGTTTTCTTTGAGATTATATCACCAAAAATTCTGAAGAGGAAAAGGTTATGAGCATGATGGCTTTGGCTATTTATGGAATGGTCATATTTCCCAAGGTTTTGGGTTATATGGAGATTACAATGGTAGACTTCATTGATCAAGTCGAATACCAAATAAATGTAGCACCAACCATTTTGGCAGAAACAATCAAGACTTTGAATCACTGCAGAAATAATAGGGAATGACGGTTTAATGGATGTGCATAATTGTTACATGTTTGGATGATAAGCCACTTTAAGTGCAAAGAAAGTAGATTTCGCAGACCATTTTTCACTATTAATGTTCCATCAAGGAGTTTCGTGATAGCACTTGGCCAGAACCCAAAACAAAAATTGCATAGGTAGTATTCTTGAGAAAGTTGGCAAGTCGAGACCTAGTATGGAAGGCTCTTTGGATGTGTCACAATCAGACTTTATTCCAATGTGGGGATTGGCCTTGGGTTCCATTTCCAAGTTTGTAGGGAGTTACCAGTCATGCACTGGCTTTGGTTTGAAAGCAACCAGGCTACGAGCAATTTATCCCGATGACTCATGGGCTTAATCAGATGGACTTTGGTTACACAAATAAAGGGACTTTAGGAAAGAAAGAAGGTGTCATCAAAGCTTAGAAGAAAATAATTCGAGTTGAGGAAGGAAAATTCATGAATAATACCTCATCTGAATAATCAATGTGGCATATAAAGTAAGCCAAGGACATAGTGTTACCTCTTAAAAAGAATGTCAGTCATTCGATCCCAGTTATGCTTTTTGACCCTATGGTAAAAATACAACTAGCTAAGAGAAAGCTGCAAGAAAAGAAAAGATAAGGTAGAGTAACAAAACAAGAACTTATGACAAAAGATTAAGACGCTGGAAGAAAGTCAATCTAAGCAAAATAAAAGGATTCAAAAGCTTAACCAAGATTGTGACATGTGGAGGACTGCATTTAAAGAACTTGATAATTTGGTTACTTAAAAGACTTCGGAGCTCAAGCATATGAGGGTGGAAAATGAAGAAGCATGTATAGAATGTATGAGATGGGAGGAAAGGCGTCAAAGGTTGACCCTTAGATTTGAAAGGTTAGAAAAAGAATATGAACAAGCCGAAGACACGAGTTCGAGAAGACAACTACATCTTAGGCATTTATTTGACCAAATTGCCATTGGTGCCCGAAAAGTGAAAAAAATGCATGATAAGATCAATGAATTGAAGGTGAGTGCGCACCTATTCCAACCTTACGGCCATAGATTATTCAAACTTTTAGAAAAGGCTCAGAATCATTATAGGTAAATAGTGAAATTTTTTTTAGGCCATAGATGCTAGGCTTCATTTTCATGGATGTTATTTAAAACATTATTGAGGATAATAATAAAGTTTTTTTTATCAATAATTGTTATAGGGCAAATATCCCTTTTTTGCATAACTCATTCATGCATTCGTACTAATAACTAAGTGGTAACTGACTTAGATGCATGACACCCTAACGTCTCAATATTTTGGTAATAAAAAGGTTTAAGGATAGCTCATCAACTGAAATTCACAAACCAATCTACTCTGCACCATTGCGGTACCTGATCAAGAGTAAGAATCATGGCTGAAGAGCAATCCAGCAAGATTGAGAGAATAGAAAAAGCCTAAAAGGAAATAAGAGAGCAACTAGCTTAATTGATGGAAATGATGAAAGAAATGAACAAGGAGAAAGGGAAAATAGACGAAGACTCGATGAAAAAGAAAAGCCAAAATCTTGTGTACAAGTTGGTTAGTGAGGAAATTCCTGCTACATATCCTAAAATGCCAGAGGTTACTATTTCAATGATAGGGCCAAAGCTAAATGAATTAATTCGAGTTCCTAATTTAGATGACCCAGAAGAATAGAGGAAGCAAATGAGGACTTTGGTCCCAAAAAATAAGTCTTCTGGAAGAAAGGCTTCAGGCTGTGAAAGGAATAGATTTTTTTAGATCCATAGATACTACAAGACTTTGTCTTGTGCCCGATGTTGTAATCCCACCAAGGTTCAAGACTCCAGACTTTGAAAAATATAATGGTACTATTTATTACGTGACACATGTTACAATGTATAGCAAAAAGATGGCAACTCATGCAAATAACGAGAAATTGCTTACTCATGTCTTCTAAGATAATCTTACAGGCTTAACTGCCAAATGGTATGCACAATTAGACAAAAACTACATCCACTCATGGAAGGAAATGGCTAGGGCATTTATTTTACAATATAAACACATTATGGACATGGCTCCTGATAGGATGACATTGCAAGTAATGGAGAAAAAGCCAATGGAAAGTTTCCAAAGGTATGCTAAAATGTGGTGTGATCTAGCTGTAAATGTCCAGCCATTTCTCATCGAGAATGAAACTACCATGATGTTTGTTAGTACTCTTTGAGCTTCTTATTATAAAAAAATGATAAGAAACGCTATGAAAAATTTTGCAGATATAATGATCATAGGGGAAATTATCGAGAATGCTATCAAGAGTGGGAAATTAAAGGTAGAAGAGACATCTGGGGCAAAAAAAAGAAGAGCCTTTAGAAAAAAGGAATCTGAGGTTCAAATAGTTACTTATGAAGGACTACATGAAGGATTTACACCTTACAATCCAGATTGTATCCACCAAACCTGTTATCCCAGTTCAAACAACATTACCTCCACCTATCCACCTACACCATCGCCCACTTTTCAACCAACTTTTCACCCTCGAGCATCTATCCCACCAATAAGACCTGTGATTCAATCAGCCCAATTGACCTAATTACCAAATAACCAAAGAGCACCATGACCTTATCAAGAAAGAACTTCCATTAACCCTATCCCTATAATCGATACTCAATTACTCCCAGATCTCATTAAAAACCATTAAAAACTATTTAACCAAAGAGCCCATGAAACCTCCATACCCTCGATTGTACAATCTTAATGCTTGATGTGATTACCATACAGGAAATACCTGACATTCTACTGAAGATTGCACTGCATTAAAGCACAAGGTATAAGGCCAACTTAAATTTGGGGTTAATAAACTTTGAAAAGATAGAAGACCTAAATGTCAAAGACAATCCTTTGCCTTATCATGTTGGACCTGCAATTAATACTTTGGGAGATAAAAAGGCAAGAACTGTTAAAAGAAAGTTGAAGGATATTATAATCCCATTGAGGTGAATCTTTGACATTCTAGTCAAAGCAGATATGATTTGCCTTATGCCAGCAAATTTAAGTACTTATCATGGGACATATGATCCCTTTAAGACCTGCAAGTACCACATTGGGATCGTAGGTCATCCAATCCAAGAGTGCATCAATTTTCAGCAAGAGGTGCAATGATTGATGGATTCATTCTAAGTAGATTTTTTGAAGATTATAAGAATGATGAGATAAATATTATTGATGAAAAAGCATCATCAAGGTTATCTTTCAAGTTCAAGCTGGTGAGATTTTACTATGATGAGAAGTCAAAGTCAGCTCTAGTTAACAAGCCTATCCTTACTTTTAATGTTCTGAGTCCATTCCCTTATTTGGATAACAAAGTTGTATGATGGAAGTATGATTACAAAGTTGTAACTATAGTTGCCAAGCTAGAAATGAGTTACTCTATAGATTTGGCACAAATAACCAACATAGGAGGAATGACTTGGAGTGGATGATGCTACTCTTTCGGGATGTTAGAAAAAAGTGAAAAAAATTAAAAAAAGAAAAAAGAAAAATTGGAAAATAAGAAAGACCCAATAAAGACCTCTAATTTGGAATACCAAAAACCTATGACAAAAAAAGAAGCTTACGAGTTTTTTCAACTAATTAAGCATAGCAAGTATAGTGTGGTGGAACAATTAAATAAGATGCGAGCATGTATCACTCTATTATCATTATTGCTTAATTTTAAGCCCTATAAAAATGCATTGATGAAATTAATGAATCATGCTTATGTCACTTACAGCATCTCTGTTGAAAACATGAGCCATATCACTGAGAGTTTAGTGACTTTCAATTACATAACTTTCAATGATGATGAGATGCCCACAGATGGACAGAGTAGTACTAAAGCCTTGCATATCTTGACAAGGAGTAAGACCCATACTATGGCTAAAATGCTCATTGAAAATGGATCTTCAATCACTGTCATGCTTATGAATCCAAGCTACCTGTGGATATATCCTACATAAAGGCTAGTGGTATTATGGTAAGGGCTTTTGATGGAACCTGTAGAGAATTATTGGGTGATATCGAGATCCCCTTGCCAATTGGTCCTTGCAATTTTTAATGTCAAATTTCAAGTGATGGACATTTCACTATCCTATAGCTGCTTATTAGGGAGGCCATGGATTTATGCTGTAGGGGCTGTCCTTTCATCATTGCATCAAAAGTCATATTCATTGTGGATAATAATCAAGTTTGTGTGTCTGGAGAAGAAGATTAACTGGCCACTCAACTATCATCGATCCCATATATGGAAGCTGCTGAAGAAGCCTTGGAATGTTCTTTTAGATCATTTGAGTTCTTCAATGCAACATATATGGGTAAACATTTTTTAGCTGTAGGCATGCCCAAATAGCTTAGATGTTGTTTAATCAAACTGTCAAGAAATGTTAGCGAGTTGGAGCTGGATTAGGGAAGAATTTGCAAAGAATCAAAAACTTGCCAAAAGATTTGTATTAAGATATAGACCAACATAGAAAGAAGGAAAAAATAAAGCTCATTACATAAAAAGAGAGAAGGAATAACTCATTACATAAGCCATATATAGGGATTTAATGGACTGACAGCACTTCACTTGTATGACTCTTTTTGTTCAAAAAGATTTATTAACCTAAATACTTCAAAGAAGACACCAATTAAGGAAATAGATGAAGCTCTTTTAAAGTTATTAATTCATATAGTGGAGAATGAAAGTTAACAAGAAGATCCCTTGGTGTATCCGATACCTCCAGGTACTGAATTGAAGAATTGAAAGATAATGAAATTGTTTGTTTTTCTTAAACCTTTACCAAAGTTTGCAAATAATGAACATGCAACCGATCATGATAACGATAATTTGAGATTTAACTTTGAAAAATCTGTCCTTGTTAGTGAACTTGATAATGAAGAAGACTTGGATGATGACACCTTATCACCCGATTTATTGCGGTTAGTGGAACAAGATGAGAAGTCCTGAGAACCTTGTCAAGAAATTATGGAACTAGTTAATCTAGGTGATGAAAAAAAATAAAAATGAGGTCAAAGTAGGAATATCACTCTTATCTAACGAGAGGTAAAAGCTGAAAGAATTACTTCGAGAATATGTGGATGTATTCGCATGGTCTTATCAAGATATGCCAAGTTTAAATACCAATATTATAGAGTATAAGTTGTCTCTAAAGCTAGAATGTAAACCAGTGCAATAGAAGATAAGATGCATTAAACTAGAGATGCTCTTGAAAATCAAAAAAGGGGTTAAGAAACAATTTGATGCAAGATTTCTAGAAGTAACCAAATATCCTGAATGGGTAGCCAATATAGTCCCAGTACCAAAAAAAGATGGGAAAGTACTGATGTACGTGGACTATCGGGACTTAAATAGGGTAAGCCCAGAGGGCAACTTTCTTTTACCTCATATTGATACTCTTAAAGAGAACACTGCAAGATATTCTTCTTTCTCTTTCATGGATGGTTTCTCAAGTTATAATCAGATTAGGATGGCTCTTGAAGACAACGAGAAAACTACCTTTGTGACCATATGGGGAACATTTTGCTATAGGGTTATACCTTTTGGACTAAAAAATGTTGGAGCAACTTATCAAAAGGCAATGGTGACATTGTTCCATGTCAGAAAATTGAGGTTTATGTTAACGTTTATCAAAGAAATTGAGGTTTATATTGATGATATGATAGCCAAGTCCCATGAGGGAGAAAATCACGTAGACAACCTCAGAAAATTATTCGAAAGGTTGAGAAAATTTTAACTCAAGTTGAATCCTACCAAGTGTACATTTGGTGTCAGTTCTAGGAAGCTGTTGGGTTTCATAGTCAGCAAAAGAAGGATTAAGGCAGATCTTAAGAAGAGACGAGCTATACAAAATTTGTCTCCTCTTAGTACACGAAATGAGTGAGAGGTTTTTTAAAAAGGCTGAATTATATTGCTCGTATCTTCAGCTTTTTCGCAAAGATAGCATAGGTGAATGGAATCAGGATTGTCAAGAAGCTTTTGAAAAGATCAGAGAATAATTATAAAATCTTCATGTTCTTGTACCACCAGACTCGGGGAAACATTTGATTTTATATTTAACAGTATGGACAAGATCGATGGGATATGTGCTACGACAGCTAGATGAAAGGGGTAAAAAAAAGAAATCCATTTATTACTTGAGCAAAAAATTCACTGATTACGAGTCTATGTATTCACCGCTGGAGAAGAGGTGTTATTCACTGGCTTGGATAGCTTATAGGTTCAAGTAATATATGCTATACCACACTACATTGCTCATAGTAAAGTTGGATCCCTTAAAATACATTTTTGAAAAGCTATCCTTGTTAGAAAAGATAGCAAGATGGCAAGTCATACTTTTTGAGTATGATATACTATATGTGACCCAAAGGGCTGTAAAAGAGAGTGTAATAGCAGAATTTCTCACTGATAGAGCTGCTAAAGATTATGATCCTATGAAGTTTGACTTTCTAGACGAAGATTTGATGGCAGTACTCCAAGTAAATGAAGAAAGATATGGGGAGAAAACAGGGAAAATGTATTTTGATGAAGTGTCAAATGCTTTAGGGTAAAAGATTGGTGCAATTTTGGTATCCCCATATGGGAATTATTTTCCAGTCATTGCTAGATTGGATTTCAGTTGCACTAATAATATGGCTGAATATTAGGCTTGCATTATAGGCTTACAAGCAACGATTGATAGAAAACTTGATGTGTTAGATATGTATGGAAACTCAACTTTGGTTATTTACCAACTCTGAGAAGAATAAGAGACAAAGGTTTTGAAGTTAGTTCTATACCAACTGCTAGATTGGATTGGCTACGCGATCCAAAAAGGTTTGCTTTCAACATCTCTCTAGAGAAGAAAATCAAATCATTGATGCTCTTGCTACATTGGCTGAAATGTTCCAAGTAGGTACTGGTGTTAATATCCAACCTATTGAACTGACTATAAAAGACTTGCTTGCTCACTGTTTTAAAGTAGAAGAAGAGGTTTACAGGAAACCATGGTACTATGATATCTTGTAGCATAATAAGCATCAGCAATATCCTGAGCATGCATAAAATAATGATAAGAAATTCATTCGTAGGTTAGCTATGGGTTTTTCCTCGATGGTGATGTGCTATATAAAAGAAGTTAAGATTAAGTACTTTTGAAATGTGAGAATGCAACAGAATCAAGGAGAATAATGGAAGAAGTACATGATAGGGCATATGGGGCACATGGTAGTGGCCATATGATGACCAAGCAAGTTATGAGGCTAGGCTATTATTGGTCAACAATGGAGAGTAATTGCATTGATTACGCTAGAAAGTGCCATAAATATTAAATTTATGCTAATAAGATTCATGCTCCCCTAAATGAACTACATGTTTTGGCACCACCATGGCCTTGCTCAATGTGGATTCTAGATGTAATAGGATCAATTACTTTAAAAGTGTCAAATGGGCACAGGTTCATTCTTTTTATCATTGACTTTTTCACGAAATGGGTGGAGGCAACCTCATATGCAAATGTAACGCGAACAGTTGTCTATAAATTGATCAAAAAAGAGATAATATGTCGATATGGACTCCCAGAGAGAATCATTTCAGATAATGCTTGTAATTTGAACAACATAATGATGAAAAAAGTGTGCACATGGTTTAAGATTAAACACCACAGTTCTACACCATATTGTCCAAAGATGAATGGAGCAATAGAGGTAGTTACAAAATGTTAAGAGAATTTTGGAAAAAATGACTGAGACATACAAAGATTAGCATGAAAAGTTGCCTTTAGCCTTACATGCTTACAAAATGTCAATGCATATGCCTACCAAGGCAACCCCATTTTTGTCGGTGTATGGGATGGAGGTTGTAGTACCAATTAAGGTGGAAACACCATCCTTAAGGGTATTAAAGGAGGTTGAATTGAAGGAAGCTGAATGGATACGGGAACAATATGTGCTGCTAAACCTCATTGGAGAAAAGAAGCTTGTTGTACTTTATCATGGCCAATTATATCAAAAGACAATAATATGAGTATACAATAAGAAGGTTCGCCTTAGAAACTTTCGAGAAGGAGAATTAATATTAAAGCAAATTCTTCTGTATCAGCATGATCATTGAGGGAAATGGACACCAAACTAGGAAGGTCCATATGTGATAAAAAGGGGCTTTCACGTGGGGTATTAATTTTGACTAAAATGAATGGGGATGAATTACTAAAACCGATCAATTTAGATGATATAAAAATATTTTGCTAGAAGAAAAAAAAAATATGAGAACTTAAATTGAAAACCTGTAAGGGCATTTTAGGTTATTAGTGGGATCTAAGCTGAAACCTAAAAATGCGGCTTAGAAAAAATCTAGCATCATTTGAAGCTCTCATGATTAAGGCAAAATCCTCGAAATTGGAAACTTGAAGGGCAGTTTGGACCATTGGAAAATCAATATCATTTAAAGATCATAGAATAAGGGGCAAATTTCAGTCTGAAGCATCTTGGGGGCACCAATCGAGCAAATTTTTAAGGAAAAGTCAAGGATTGGACTAATCATGGTTATTTGGATGTTCATTATTTACTACCAATTACCTTATCTAGATTTTCCTTAGTAATTTTCTTTGAAATGACCTACTTGAATTCCTATTGAATTCTATTCTTTTTTTCATAATAATAAAGAATTATTTTTCCTAATTTACAGTGCTTTCCCTTTTACCTTTTCCTACATTCTTGTTGAGGAAATGTACAATGCATTTTGTTTATTGTCGATTTGAAAATTATGATGTCACTGAAAGATTTTTTTATTACTATGGTAAGGAAATAAAGAACTACATGGTAAAAAGGATATGAGAAAGAGCAGTAAAATAGAGGTGTTAAATGTACAATGTGACTTAGATAGGGTAAGTCAGTTTGATAAATGAAGAATGAAAGTTGAAAAATTAGAATTAATGAGACAGTGAAGACATTTCTGAATCAATGACAAAGTGATGAGCTTGAGAATATTTTTGTTATCATGATTTAAGAGTGTTTGGGTTCATGACCATGGTGTTTCATTATCGATGCAATGTATTCCATTCATAGCATTCATAACATTTTGACTAGAGATTTGATTTTTAAGAGTGATTTTTCATTAGTATCGGATTTGCTTGGTTAAGTTTTTAAAGTTGAAGCCTCGGTGGAGGAGTTATTTTAAATTTTTAAAGTTGATGCCTCGATAGAGGAGTTTTCTTGTTTGAAAATTCTTTAAAGTTAAAGCCTCAGTGGAAGAGTTATTTCAAATTTTTTAAAGTTGAAGCCTCGGTGGACGACTTTTTACAGATTTTAAAGTTGAAGCCTCATGGAGGAGTTATTTCAAATCTTTTAAAGTTGAAGCCTCAGCGAAGGAGTTTTTATAGATTTTAAAGTTGAAGCCTCGGTAAATGAGTTATTTCAAATTTTTAAAGTTGAAGCCTTAGTGGAGGAGTTTTTTCGTTTGAATTTTCTTTTTTAAGTTTATGCCTAGTTGAGGGAGCATTTCCCAAAATTTGAACAGCTGTAATAAGGTCTATCATACGAATGTCTACGTCTTTGTACACTTCCTATTCTATAGCAAGTGCATAAAGAGGGCAGCTGTAGACATCCGATTTTAGGCTTTGGTTCCATAATCCAATATTTAAAAAGCCCATATCCTTTTGGAAATTTTTATCTTTATTTTACAAAAAAAAACTTAAAATTGAAAATTTCCAATTTTGTGACTAAATCTGTCAAAATTGAATTGAGATGAAGATTGGTCAAAGATCTTTAAAATCAAATAGCCAAAAATTTGAAAAATTAGAGTTGACATAATTAAAATTATGAAATTTGAATCCCAAATTTTGAAAAGAAAATTAGGGTTTTTGATTTCATCATTAATTCTTTGTCCCCTGGCTAGCCTTATAAATAGGATCTAAGAATTATGATTAGGGTACATACACACACAGACACAAAAGAAAAAAAAGGAGGAAACATATTGTTAAAAAAATTTGGGAGCCTTGGGTTTGGAAGAAAGCTAAGAGTCTACTTTTAAGGTAATGTTACACTTTTCTTTTCTTTTTTTCTTTTTTATTTTAAAAATATCAAAATTTTGTAAAAAAAAAAAAAAACTCTAGAATTTTCATTTTTCAACAATGAGAAACTGTGAAACTTGAAGTTTCTAGTAATGTATGAATGTCCCATCTTCAAATGCTGGTTTTAGTGCTATAAAAGTTTGAAAGTTGAAAGTTTGTTTTTCCTTCTTAAAAAGAACGTATGGCAAGTGAAATTAAAAAAAAAAAAAATTAAATGAACCAAAATCAAGTCCCAACATGATTCATGTGGGTCCCGATCTATGTGTTTACATTTTTTTTTTTTAACTTTTAAGCTTTGATATTTTATTCATTTTATATATATATATATATATGTCCATATTCATTTTTTTAATGTATACTGCTATTTCTTTGATGTTATTATTGAAGTTTTTTTTAATAATTGATTTTTAGAGTAAATTGATTCTTATTAATCATTTATGATTATGTGCTATAATTTTTTTATTTGTCTTATTTGATTTTTTTACTTGGATAAATATCATTAATTATAATAAATTATTAAAAATCTGCTTTAAAAAAATTGTATAATAATTTGTTCTTACTTTAAAAATAAATTTTGATTGAAATTAATTGAGATTTTTTTTTCGAATGATGAACTCGAAGAAGTCGCAAATGGTTGACTTCTGAGAATTTTTTAGGTGAAAAAATTTAGCCTAAATTCCACCACGATAGAGAGTTTAGTTGATAATTTCAACATTAAAGATCTCAGTTAATTCTAATAACTTGGTATTTAAAGACTAATTAGATAAAAATAAAAATTCAATTTTTTTACTTCTCTACATAAACTATTAAAATGAATCTGACAACGGAGTCACTTCAAGGGAGCAAACGGATTCCTTTGAATACTCTTGAAGGGAGAAAATATTTCTCAAAATTGTATCAGCATGATGGAGAATTTCTTGAAAAATATTTTTAATATTTAATTTTTTATTATAAATAAATAAATTAGATGTTTGGATAAAATTTAGATTTTTTTTATTTTTCATAAAATATTAAAATAAATCCGACGATGCAATCAATTTAAGAAGGCAAATGGATTTCCTCAGATACTCTTAAGGTAAAAAAATTTTTCTCGAGCATTCCACCAGCATAATAAAGAATTCTTTAGAAAATATTTTCAATACTTAAACTTTCGATTAATAAATCAAGACCTTTTAAACCACAAAACCTTTAGTTCAATATTGGCTCACTAGGTACTGTCTTTGTGGCAAGCATTGTGGGGGTGTCGATCCTTCCCCACACTAATCAAACTCCCAAATCTAGTTTCGAACGTAGACCATAACCTATTCTTTTAGGGGACCTTAATCAAGTTTAGGATAACCTTAAAAAGAATAGATTCATATAGATGATTTAATCATATCTTTAAAAAAGATTAGTGGTAACTCTTACCTTTTATGTCTAGCGGCCGAATTAGTATTTGGCACGTTATGACACCTCTCTTAGGGATGAAAGTCTTTGTTTTAACACTATTAATCATAGGGGAAAACTAAGGAGAAGACATACATTCCATAATTCTAATAACCCAAAAGGAACAAGAACCCATCCGTATCAATAATTTTTCTAAGAAAACGCATTCAACTTTGTCATAAGCCTTACTAAGATCTAGTTTGATTGCCCCTTTATCTCCCAACTTGCGTTTTCTAATAACATGGAATGCCTCATAAGCAACAAAAATAGTCTTAAATTTGTCTTCCTCTTATAAAAGCTAATTGAGCTAGAGAGACCACGGGAGGCAAAATAGATTTTAGTCTAAACGCTAGTATACGAGCAATCATCCTTGTCTGCAAAATTGCATAAGCTGATCGGGCAAAAATAAGATATATCTTCGGGCCCCTTTTGCTTAGGAATCAGAACAATAGTTGTACGATTTATTTCTTTAAGAAGATGCCCACTTTAGAAAAAGCCTTTAACCATTCTTCAGATATCATTACACACAATGTCCCATTGTTGTTGACAAAAAAAATCCTAGAAAACCATATGATATGGTGCTTTGAGGGTTGCCAATCCAAAAATCACTTCCTTAATATCTTCACCTGTAATCTCCTTACACAAATCAAAATTCATGTCTTTAGTGGTGACCTCCTCCAGCGGGGTGACTATGCTTCAATTTCAGACAGAGAGCTAGCTTGATACATCAGCTTAAAATTGCTTGAGCATGAAGTCACGAATCCTTTTATCCTTAGTAATCCATTCCCTTTCGCTGCGTCTAAGTCTTCAAATTGTATTATTTTTTTTGTCACTGTATAGTTGAAGTGTGGAAGAATATAGTGTTTAGGTCTCCATATTTGAGCGAATTCACTTGAGACCTCTGATGCCAGAACTTTTCTTCCATCTTCCACTCTTATCTAACTTCTATTTCAGTGCTTTTTCTTCACACTTTGATTCTTGTGCAGGAAGAAGTGATAGAATAGTGGCAATTGTCCTAAGTAATTTATCAGTCTCATACGTTAGATTTTGAAATTTTCGTTTGCTCCAAGCTTTGACTTTCTTCGCAGTCATTATTAGCTTCCTTTGAAACCGAAACACCCTAGACCCCGCAACATCCTGGTTCCATTCTAAGGAGATCACATCTTTACACTACGGCCAAGAAGCCACTTTGATTCGAATTTGAACTCAGGTCTTCCTTTTTGGTTCTTTCCTAATAAACATAATAGAATGAGACAATGATTCAACGCAGCAGCAATCTCAAGCAAGCTATAAGCTAATGGAAAAAGTTAAACCCGCTCTACAATGCATAGCACCCTATCAAGCCATTCCTATATGAAAGCCTCATCGATTCTGTTGTTCGTCCAAGTAAACTATCCACCTTGCAGAGCCACGTCTATGAATATGTATTCATCCAAAAAATTATCGAACAGTCCCATATGGATTTCGTCAATGGGATTGCCTCCTTGCTTTTCTTCTTGTGACCAAATAGTGTTAAAGTCTCTAGTACAACACCAATCATCTTGTCGTTCTCTCTAAAGATTTTTAATCAGTTTCCCAGACTTCTGTCCAGCCCTCTTTTTTTGGCTCCCCACACACAAAATGCTGAACCACTTTCTCTTACTCCCAAAATTCATGCGAGTATTGATAAAATATCTAACATAAGGTCAAATAAACTCGCATCAGATGAAAGATGCATAAAGTTTTGAATACTGAATTATATATTGTTAGACATGGCAAAACAAATACTACGATTGAATATCAAGAGAGAATCATTTTCCTAATCGCATAAAGAATGTTATTGAGGCACGTAGGTTTTGATTCAATTTTAAGCATTTTTCCTCTTTTCCCATATCAACAAGTACCAAAAACAATAGTATGATGGTGTATCAAAAGAACCATTTTCCCACTCATAAGCTAATAACAATGTGGGTAGTTTTTCTAAGGGTTAAATACTGGTTTGATACTTATAATTTAGCCCGATTTTTATATTGATATGTAAAAAATTTTTTAGGTTAAATTGATACCTACAATTGAACCGAGTCTATCACGTTATCCCTATCTCATTTTTCGTTAAAAAATCTGACATGACTATAATGGCCAATAATAAGTGGCCATTTAGCCAAAAATATCCACATCACTTGTTTAAATTTAAAGCCTCGTCATATTTGGTTCTTGTCAATTTTATTAGGCATAAAACTATTTTTGTTTTTCTACAAACTTCCAAAAAGTTTTTAAAACCTATAAACCATGGATAATCTCTCCGTCTTCTTCTTTCCAAACTGACAAAGAGCTAAACAAATCATTCATCACTCTGTATTAGTCTCAACAAGCCAATCCGGT